>PNEQ01055460.1:0-23791 GCA_003012365.1 Medauroidea extradentata
AGTAACAAGGATAAAGATGTGGGGAGGGATGTGAGGAGTTGACTAACACCACGTGATCAAGTATGCGAGTGTGCTGCTCTCCTTCGTGAATCTGCGGAACTATTTCAGCTACGAAGAGAAATGATTCTCTAAACACACAACAGATGTGTTAGTATCGGAAACCTGAAACAAGATGGCGGGGACAAATTGGCCTTAACCTAAAACAACTTAAAATTTTCCTATAACAGACATATTTTACTTGATGTGTACCTAATGCTACATGTGCCTCAGCAACCGTTGTGTGTACGCATGCCAACAACTACAGTAGTCCAGCCAGCATTGTCAGCAACCCTTCGGAATCCATAATGCACCCTAGGACGTCCCGCGACCGTTAAGGTCAGCCGAGTAGGCTACATTCATGAAGCTCCAGCCAATCACCAACAAAATACACTGCATATTAAATAAGGCACTAAATCAAACAACATCACCAAAATGCAGAGCAGCCTCATATGAGCAAATTACATTGGTCATTTCATCGGACATTGCGGTGTTACTGAGATCACAACATGCGCAAATGCCGAATCATGTGTTATCCAACACGCAGTGTGGAGGTGAGTGAACAAATCCAAGTGCACCATTGAAATCCTTGTACTTTTCTGATATTTTAACTGGTTATAAAACATAAATATTACAAGGGCCCTAAAATCCTATTATTTAAAGTGATAAACAACTCTGAACCACAGAGCGTGGCCCAGAGTGCCAATGCAACAGACGTGAAGCCGGCGCAAAGCGTGCCAAGTATATTTCCTCAAAGTTATAATTAGTGTTTTCTTTATTAATGCAGAAGTGTTCACGTGCTATTTCAAAACAATACGTGTTAGCTCAGACTTTGAAAGACAGTTTAACAAGCTACCCGGAGCAGAAGGCACTAATAAATATTTTATCTTCACTTGCAATTATGTTCTGTTTTTAACAATAGTATTTATATTTATGACCAAAATGGTTTATGTATGTTCTGTGTCATTTTCCAGGTGTTTTGTACATAACTTTTCTGCCTGACATGCAAAAGCGGTCACCATATGTCATTTTGGCACACACCCCTGGCCACGAGCAAGGGTGGGCACCATCACGTAGTCAGTCTTGTTCGTGGCTTGGAGTGGAAGAGGCCACATGCGTGCGGCTCCAGGACTATCACCTTCGTTTGTTCATAACCACAGCGTAGCTTCAATAGTAACTTATTTTATCGGAACCTGATTCAGTTGTCTTTTCGTCCAGGAGTAGTGCCCCCTCAACCCTGCAAGCTCATTCCGCCCAGCGACATATTTTTCACAGATTAATGTGTTTTCCATAGTAGCATAGTTCGCGGGCTTTTCAGCTTTAGTCACCCACAGGCTTGGTGAGTGGGGTTTGCTTCACTTCTCGTGATGCAGTTCTTATTTGTTCAGCATTGACTAACAGTAGTAAATCACAGTAAACTTATTTATGTGTTATTTCGACCATGGCCGCTTCTTAGCCCTTAGGGAGCTATAGACCCCCCAACCAGCACCTGAACAGCTTTTACCTTCACATTGGAAACGTGAAGAGGATACAGGTGGTAAATCTGTGGTCCTCTTCAACCACGAGCTGCCGGCATTCCGGGTGTTGGCGAACTCCCGCCCAAACTCACGTGTGCTCTAGGGCGCACCTTATTCCCCTGCCTATGCATGTCAGACTGTAATACAGAAAAATTTAATAAGTAATGTGGCAGGCCAAACGCTGATGCTTAAAGCGAGTGTCAAGACATCGACAAATTTGTCTTGCATTTTGATATAGACAAATATCAGCACACTGGGGCAAAATGAAGGAGTTGCATAAGTTAACGAGATGACTTCATCGAGTGTAGGCGATGTTGCAGTGTTTACTTGATGGGATCTCAGAAATAGAAAATATGTTCTCTACTACTGAAAGGCAACAAAATTAAATACATTACAGAAGAATTTCACATGTGTTCCAAGGGATAATTCACAGGCATAACGTGACTGGTGCTAAATGGAATGAGAGATGTGGTAAGTGTAGTATGTTGTTATTCCAGGAAGGATATGTGTAACTTGCAATGGTGAGTCAGGGTCCAGGGACATGCCAGGATCAGTGGGTGATATGTACAGGATCGGAGATGAGTAGAGTTGCACAGGATGGCAGTAAAGGTAATCTGCAAGGAAGCACCAGAGGAAACCCATCTTGTACAGCAATGATGTAGACCAGGCCACATCCTCCTTCCAGTAGATCCCATTGTGTGTACCTCAACCCCCCCTACTGGCCTTGAGACTGCTGCTGTACCTTTGAGCCAGCCACCATGCCAGTGGCGGTACACGACCATAGGGGATGAGGGTAAAAGTTAAGTGAACTTGCCTATTAATTTTGAACTACAGTACATTCAGCTATGCTTTAGGATTAATGGATGTCATCTAATGCCCAGCTGAGAATTCGTAGAACAGAAGTCTCAGGGCTGATGGTCCTATGGCAGGTTACCATGGTGGCTATGCAAATCAGGAGACATGTGGGGTGCTTGCTAACGTTACACTATCAAACTTACAAAACCTGATGGAAATGGGAAAGATCGACACAAGAAAATAATCTTTGCAGCTGAATTTACTGGTTAGATTATCACAGTATACATGTAAACACACAGGAGTACTTGATTCAGATCTTCCTGTTAGTGTCTGCATGGCATGCCCTAACAGAGGTAATCACTTGAAAAATATATGCAGTTATGTCGGCCTCACAAGCTGGACAACTCGGGTGCGGTGAAAATCTAGAGAACACATGCAAAAGGCTGGACATTCCGAAATGCAGCCCTTAAAAATCGAAGTTTCAAACTCGCCACGAGATCTCGAGTCGAAAAAAACCACACAGAGTCGGAGGTATGAAATTTAATCTCTGACATACATAATTTACATTGTAAAAGGAACGACCAGGGAACAAATACGAATTTAAACTAAAGAAGTTCCTGGTAAGCTAGTGAAACAGACAGTGGTATTACGATCATTTGAGCAAAAATTTGCACACACAACATGACTTACCCTGATCATGCTCGTAGGAAGACTAAACGAGCCTAGAGGGTGGTTGGTTTCAAGCACCGGCAGTGCCAACTAGATTCAACTTAAGTACCCTTTTAAAATTAAACATGCACAAAACTGTTCAAAACAGCAAGCACAGCATTAGCAAAGTGAAATAAGAATTCAAGAACACTGAGAATACTATGAAATTAATACCCGGGTGTGATATATGGATGAGGCTATATCATTTGCGATGGTCCCCTTATAGCCACACAGGCTATTTGAGTCAAGGAATTAGAAGTAATAACCCAGGCAAATATTATTAAACCGGTCTCGCGTACCGCCATGCGCCGCTCACAGAGGTGGAGAGAGTTGTAATACTGCTGTGATTGATACTAGTTTATACAAGACACACACGCTTGCCTTTGCAAATATTTAACTTATGTATTTTTATTGAAATATTTCGACGAAGTGGTCGGATAGGACGTCAACAGCTCCTTCCGCGCTCACCTTTACTTCTCTTCCTTCTAAAATCCTGACGACGACCCTCACATCTTAACTTTTGGTCGGAAAAAGTCCCCAGAGTACAATAACCCTTGAGCACACCTTCCAGCCAATTAAAACCCAGGACTACTTAGCTCCGCCTCTTGTGATAAAAATGTTGTGCTACCCTTGACAGTTATTTGTTTGTCAAAGCTTAATTTTTTCACGTTTGTTGATATGCCCTTGATTACTAAATATTATTTACATTGGTCTGCTATAACTATAATGACATTAAGAATTAATCAAATAAATAAATGTAACCCCACCGCCAGGTTGTTCCAGGAATGATGTGGCAGAAAGGGGGATGGCTGGAATAAGGGGGAAGGGGGCTGCCGGACAGTCCCAGGTCTTTTGTGACGGCAGACCACCTCTCTTCTGACTTCGAGGCACTTCATTTCGATTTACTATTACTAAACTAATCCTAAACTATTTAAATCTGATAATACAACTAAATTATCATTATTTTTATTATAAACTCGTTAAGACAGTTAGTTTGATACCTAACACAAAGTATCTACAATTACAAATATCATATTCTTCAATTTACAGAATTAATTATACTGAGATCAACAAAAGTTCCAGTTTGGCCCGTCACATACTGTTAACTTTTACAAAAAAAAAAAAAACCTTACTTTCTGAAATCGCTGGAGAGTCCAAAAAGAATCACAAGCACTCTGACCCTACATAAAACAATACTAGAAGTTGAAAACTTACAGTATGTTCTAATCTTAGAGGCCAATAAGACTAGGCAGAGGGGTGGGGTGAAGCCTGCATTCAGGAAAGAGCTAATGGTTCCAATTCCCTGTCCAGTGAGCGAAAGCAAATAAAAATAAAAACATCTAATATAGGCCATCTCAAAGGTAATCTGTCTTTAATTTGAAATTTGAACTGCATGGGTTCCTAGAACACTTTGCCTTTCATTTATTTTTCCACAATAAACACTTCACTGCACTATGGTGTTTTCGCCATGTAGGGGTAGGGGGTTGGTTGTCACAGTGTGGACGTGTGTTGGGTTTGGGCTAAGACTGAGAGGAGGTACGAAGTCGTTCGACCATAACCCCCCCTCCTCCTCCAATCCTTTCCCTCGTAGGACCAAACCTGACCAAGCTCGCCATCTCAACTCCTCGTCTCTTCTGTTCCTTAGCTCGGACTCCATCCATCTGACCGCGAATTGGTCGGGGTCGCAGGGGTAGGTGGACGGCCCCTGTGTGCGGTCTAGTTCCTATATCCTGTCCAGTGCTGTCCTGAAGCCCTGCCCACTCGTACCCAGCTGGCCGACCCAGAGATTAGAGAAACGTACAAATAGAGCATAGAATATGTCTTTATGGTGAGGGGTTTGAGGCATTGAAAAGGAAAGGGGAGGAGGCCATCTGCCATATTGGTGACTGAAAAATGTTGTTTGTTACCATTGCAACGTTCACGAAGCGGCTGCTGGTTAGCCAGCAATAACCTCATTTCTCAATACACTTACAGGAACAGCTGATTACACTCAGCCATATTGCTAACTGAATAAACATAGTTGACTTGACCTCAGTACAGGCCTAGATGCTCGTCTCTATTTCTCACCTCCCCGTTCGTCTAGCCAGCTGCTGTGTCGCCTCGTGGTGGAAGGCTGGTAGATGGGGGGGGGGAGAGGTGAAAGGGGTTCCAGTAGCCACAGCATCTCGGTCGACGGCAGCACCGCGCGCTCTGGCTTCGTTTTCTGGGTGCTCTCACATGTTAAAACGTACATAACATAAGTTTAAAAAGTATACAAAATAATTTTCGGTTGATTTCCTTATTTTATCACATTCTCTTGGATTTGAAGTCACAAAACGACAAAAAAATTCTTAAAACTCAGAAAAAAATTGCAGTTTGAACACCCAGCGAATTGCATAACTTCGGCCGATAGAGCATGATTCGTAACCTTCTGAACATTCGCGAGTAATTTCTGCTTGCAGGTGGTTCGCGATAAAGTAAGAACTCTTGAAGACCATTGTGCACAGAAGAATAATTAAAAAATAAACTTTTGAGTGCGGTGCAGTCCATACACTTTGATTAAGTGTGGTTTATTTATATTAAGAAGTTGCAGAAAACAATAAACAATCTAGAAATAAAAAAGTAACCAGGGTTTCAAACGTGCCCAATTTATCACGACCTCCAGTAATCATTTAATCTTTAAAGCTTTCTTTCTCGTGGTCGAAATAGATATTCTTCTGCGGTCTTTGTTGTGCAGGAACAACATGGTAGAGAACCTATAAAAGGCGTTAGGCGTGTAGTGTATACCTTGATATTTGATATTACGTCTTAAATTATAGGGTAACAACTAAATGTCTCACAGAGGCGAGTTGTCGGCGAGAAGACTGCACGCCAGTTCAGTGTCTTGCACATAGAGGCTAGGGTGAGGCGTGATGTGTGTGCTGCGTCGTCCTTACCGCATCCACGCGCAAAATACGTCCTCCCAGGCGGCCACGTTAGCCACATAAGCAACGCGAACGAACAGAAAAAGATAAGTAACAGGAAAAATGACTGTGCCTTACCATACAAGCGCATCCTACAATAATTGTATCATCAGGTGCATCCAGCTTTCAAACGAGCAATGATGTGGGAAGACACTTCAGCGGCACTTCACTCCATTTCGATCACACTTCTGTTGGTCTCAGCCAATGGGTAGTCGATTCAGACAGTAACACATGGATATACAGAGTTAATCAAGCATATAAAACACATCATAACCAGTAATCTTCAGAAAGCTTCCAGAAATGACGGTACGCCCGAAGCTACCGCACTTGACGGCACTCAGACAACACCAAAGTCTGAACCGTTAATCGTCGTGCACCGCGGCTACCGGACTTGGCACGTCTCATCATACCGCCCACCAACACTTTCTCCTTCCTGACTTCCAGAGCGACACGCTCCCCTGGCTAAGGATCTAGGTTACTGGTTGACCCAGATCCTCCCGCCTGTATTCTGCTTCCGCTGCTTCGGATTGTCACGGCTGTCGTTAGCTGGGAGGGGCGGCGAATCGGGACGATGATACATCTCTTCCTCAGTTATAGTTCTTTATGCATTTTATTGGTTGCAAAATGTAATTTCCCATGTGATATTCTCTCGTCATGGGATTTGCATCAAAACTAAATAATGACAATTTGGTTTTGTGTACATGAGATTCAGTTTCATCAAATCATTAAGATGAGTCTTCACCGGTTTCGAATTTCCACGTTTGACGAGTGGAAAGCGGAGCGACATGAGCCATACTCGACGGGAAGCATGTCGCATTTGTTTACAGGGCGCCAAACTGTCGTGCAAAGTTTTTGTTGTAATTTTCCTGTGGGACTTTAAGCAGCGAATCTAAAATGTTATTTTAGATAGTATGAAGTAAAGACCAACGCATGCCTCTCGCTTTGCACTTTGCGAATTCAGGTGGTATTTTCGAGTTACAGGAGTCTAAAAAAGGGTGTTTTTAGCCATTTTGAGAGGCCCGAAAATCGTGTTTCTAATCGTGATTATTAAAAAAAGAAACATGTAAGCGTAGTTTTAGGTGTTGTTGTTTTCGCATGTAAACGAAATATGAATAAGTTAATCAGTTACGCCTACGAGTGAATAAGAATATGTGTAATAAGCCACAACACCGTCCATGCACCAGGCGAAGACATCTCTTAAGTTATTTAACAGTTTACAAACTCCATTTGGTATAAAAAGTAATGTTCCTCCTAAATATATCAGTAGCTAACGATGCCGATGTTATTGTTATATTCGAACAGCATTTAATTGAAATACACTAACTCCTAATCCCGAACGAAAGCCCTATTTTTACTGTTTGCGATAAATAAAATATTACTACAATAACCTGAATTTGAAGTGCGTGTCTCTAAATTTCAAACGTTAGTTCGATCTTGTTTCTCAAAAAAATTTGCAACGTATTTTTTCCGAATTTTTTTTTAAACGTCTTGTATGAGCTGGTCAACAAGAAATATTCGTATAGGACAAAGTTTGAATAAAATTACCGTATGTTATCTACGATATAAAAAAGGCATGCATGTCAGACTCCATAATGAAATAATCTCCCTGTTTGCGTGACGTTAAGAGGTCTACATTGCCGGATGTAATTTTCCGCGTTTAAGGTGCGGAAACTGGGGAGCGATAAGGACAAGATTGACACGCTCGACGAGTCACGCTATGCCTCTACACACGGCGCGCTAAACTGGCGTGCAATTTTTTCGTAGTCGCGTTATTTCTATGGAACTTTAAGTGGGGTATATGAGGTAAACGCCAATGCATGCTTCTAGCTTTGTGTCTTACGAATCTGAATCACAACAGTTCTAAACATCTGTTTCAGCTAATTTGAGAGGGCTATATTTTAAAAATTATAGAAAAATTAGAGATACGTGGTGTAAGTTATTATTCAATTAATCAACATTTTTTATGAAACTATACAGGTTTCCACCGACTACTCAATTTATTTTACACGCGCAAACATCAAAGTGACGTGTCAGAAGAGGTAAGACATTTTCCATCGTAAACCGTTACACGCGGGGAAATACGAACTACCTGAAAATACAAATCTAGCAGGGCTGTTTTGAGTGCTAACTTTGTCCCGAACCGCCTATACTTCTGTACAACCACAGAAATGAGCAGTAAATACATTTTATAAAGATCGATTAAGAGAACAGCTAGCTTATCGACTCTGAAACCAATGGATCGCTTATTAAAGATTAATTTTTCTTGAACAAAATTATTCTACGGGAAATTTCTTCAAGAGTGCCACCACATTGAGAATTTTGCTGATTGTTGTGTTCAATACTTCTAAAATGTAACAATAAAATATATACGTCATATAAGAATTTTAAAACGATTTATTTTCTAAAATACTTTTTACATGCAGTATTCCTTAAAAATTACTTAATATGGACTTTGGTTTGTGTTTAAATTAGTTATCTTACAAACTTATCTTTTGATAAATGAATTCCTTAACATCGGCTACGTGTTTACTGGTGCCGCACGTTATGTTCAACATATTGTAAACGCATGGCACGGGAAAATTGTGTCTTTATTACTTTGTAATTATTTAAAATAAATACCGGCTTCCGTAGCGTGGTCGGTAGCATGCGACATACAGTGCGAGAGGTCCTGGGTTCGAATCCCAGCACGAGCATGGATGTTTGTGTCGCTTACTTAGGTTTAGATAGTTTGTAAGCCGTCCCTTAAGGGCGTTGAACCCGTAACATTTCATTTTTTTATATTTGTGCCAAACACCGTTCAACTTTTGCACATCAGATAACACGACATTTCCCCAAATATAAAAAAAAATTAGGCCCCATAGGTTTTTGCAAAATCAATCATCAAAGTCAAGAAATTGCCATTACGGTGCAGCCAAAAAAAAAAAAAGTAATTAACTAATGAATTCAAAATTACGGGAACTGAAAGTCAGTGTATCAATGCATTTCATGACATGTTTGACAAAAGTTAGTTTTGAATATTTCAGTAGTAGCCGAAAGTCAAAGTTATGCAAAAATTTACTCATTTTCATCAATTTTTAAAAAAATACAAAAATATATCGCTTTGTGTTTACAAAAGTGTCTTGAAGTAGTTAACATCATTAAGTATCGATATGAATTATCTTGTTTTTGCAAGTTAATTATTTTTTAATATTTTGGCTACCGCAACTGCCATTTTGTGACTTTGATATGTGATTATGCTAAAACTATGGGTCCTAATTTTTTTTTATTCGGGGAAATGACGTGTTATCTGATGTGTAAAAGTTGAACAGTGTTTGGCACAAATATAAAATTTTGAATTTTTACGGGTCCAACGTCCTTAATGAACGCTCTAAAATAGAATAAAATGAAATTTCAAATAAATTGATTACCGCTTATTGTTTTATTTTAAGTCATTGCACAGCACTAAATATAATATTTTCAGTGTTATGTTTGTAACAGTTGCATTTCTAAAAGGTAGAACTTACCGTGAGGCCCTTATATACTTCGTAGGGCGGGATTTCAGCATTTCGTTTAGGGGGGGGGGGCAATAAAGAGACACCAAGCCAGACAATAAAGGGGGGAGAGGTCCGGGGGTCCACCCCAGTGGAAAATTGGATTAAAAATGCAAAATAGCAATAGTTAAGTAGTTTTCTGCCAAGTTATTGTGAAAGTTATTACAGCGAAAGGGAGTGAGTACTGTGTAAAGAAAATCTCTTGATGCACAAATGATAATTATATGCAATTTTTTTTTCTCTCTCGGAAATATTGGGGTGAAAAGTGCCGCCCTTGCCACACCGAATCCAGCCCTGTACTATAAAAGGTACGTAAATTTCCGTAAGCGTAAAACTCACGTTAGCCGTTCTGTAAATAACGTAACTAGGTTCGTAATTATATTATCCTCCACCTGCCGTCTTCACTTTTTCAGAGCCAATAATGTTGTCCTTCTAACAATATTCGCCGCTACAGAACGCTATGGTGCTTGTTTGCCGGGGGCTGCCTGGCGTGTTTCCGAAGCACTTGGTCACGCTCTAGACCTAATATCTCTCACCACACACAAACACACCGTTATCGTTGAATGCTCAGTTAGCCGGGACAAAACAGCTAAGGCACTTCTACTCCTCCATCAAGCTTTCCAATCTTCTTGTCAGTCGCGGCTCGCGGTCTACTTGTCAGCCCGTGCCCGCGTTCTTCACATTCCATGTGAATATAGGTAAGGAACATGTGAAAAACAGAACCATAACACTAAACAAATATTTGTCCATATATTCAATGACAGAATATAAATTATTAAGTAAGTATTTAGCCCAACAATTTTTGAATATATATATATTTTTTTAATTATTTGCCTAGTGCTTAGTAGAAAGTAAATATCATTTGCATTTATTGTATAAATATTTATCAACTGAATAAAAAAACTTTACACATTAAAATTTCTTTAAGTTCATTCTTAAAAATGTTTGTATCAGAAAAGCATAAACTACGCAAGCATTGAGACAACATGTTTAAAAGATGGCTTGATGAGTAAGAAGGCCCTCTCTAAAGCAATTTTAAGGTAAGTACAGGCTAATCTGTGGGCTCCTTTTTTTAATTGTACTATGTTCATGAAAATATTAATTTTTCTGCAACCAATAATGGGTTTTCAATATTAAATGTATTCACGTGCTAGGTATAGAACGCGAGCACTTTTGAACAAGGGCGTTTACATTAGGAATACATTTTTGCTGTTAGGTAAATTTTCCCTCCTCCCCCTCCCCACACACCTCCCATAATTATGCTATATTCTATTATTGAGTGTATATATGTAAAACAAATTCTTACGGGAGTCTCTACTTTATTTAGTGTTCCCACTATTATTTGTAGGGCAAAACATGTCGAACTCAGTTTTGGCAAAAAATTTTCTCAATGTGTGATTTCCAGTTGTGATTATCAACTTGTAAGTTGTGATGTGAACTACAGATCTGGCTGCACATTATGGTATTACAAGTTTTTTGCAAATTATTCGGACATGGATTGGTGAAAATGGATGAAGAACTGATAGATTTAGCTTTGTTAACAGTTTTGACCGTTTTGGTATTTCTGTTTCGTAGACGGACTGTGCTTCGCCCTGATTGGCTGCTCCCCCAAAACTTTTACTTGATGTATAAAACAGAACAAATTCGTTTAATGCTTAAGGAAACTCCAAAAATCAACCCACACACACGACCTGCTAAGTTCTATTGGGAACCATGGCATTGAACGTCACACATTCACATCTTCTGTGTATGTCATACTGCACCGCATAAGTTAATGCTTAAGTTTTCAGTTGTAAACCCACCCTTAAACCGGTTGGTCTGTTGCCGCTTCTCGATATTTCTATCTTCTCTTGGGTCTTTCGATGTTTCTCTTTCCTTTGGAGTGTACTGTATTATAGGTCATTCGGGATAAAGTGAACACTAAAAATTTAACCTTTGAAAAATATCACTAGCCGTTACTGCATATTATTTAACATTAACAATAATTACCTTACTGCTTGTATGGTTGGTAGCGCAACTACCAGATATAGTTCCGTGTGTTTTCCTATTTAAATACAACAATACTGAAACAAAATCAATCGAAATCGACATAACTGTATTCTATGTAATAAATATACTTTATTTTTATTAAACTGTATCGATTCATATTGACTGCACAATTTATCTGAACACGCACAAACATCAAGTGACGTGTCCAGAGAGGTCAGACGTCCCGTCGTTAGACGTTACGTGCGAAAAGATACGAATTAGCTGAAAATAGTACACTAATAGGGCTTTATTGAGTGTTAACTTTATCCCGAACCACTTATAGTGGTTTTGGAATACGCTCATCGTCCATTCTTTCTATGCTATTATTTTCACTCTTTTCTATTTCATTTATTAATCTTTTCATTAAAAATGTATAATCCTAAATTCTTTTGGATGGCCTCATTTTTTAATGTGTCACTTCTTTTATTACCTGGACTGTTTACATAAAAAAGAGTCTAATTTCGGCTGCTTGGAGTTTACTATGTATTCTAGAGTTCATAGTTATGTTTTCACTTCCATATAATACACAGGTTACTGCAATTACTTTATAAAAATTTTAGCATCGTGCCATTTCGAACTTTTTCCATGTGCGATCTTTTGATGGTGCCACACATCATACTGGATAATTCAGTTTTGTTTCAGTATTGACTTCGCAGAGATTTGTTGTGTTACAGCCCAAAATTCTGAAAGTATGAACTTTTTGAGTAGATAGAAGGTTAACTCGAAGAAGTGCAAAATGCTTTCTTTAAGTCTCCGGAAGAGGTATGTCTTCCAGATGACGGAACCTCATCCCACACACACACACACACACACACACACACACACACACACACACACACACACACACACACACACACACATACATACATACATACATATATATATATATATATATATATATATATATATATATTAGTTGGTGACATCACACACGATGCTGTTAGTGAGTGGCAGCGAATAGTAGTGACAATAAAGTACCACGGAGATACAATCTTCCGCTATCGATCCCGTGTACGCTAGGGCTCAAGCAGCTTGTTTACGAGTTGTCATGGCAACCATGGCGTCCAGCATCGCGGAAGGTAAAAGGTATACTCCCGGAAACGTCACCGCTTATGGCAGGTACGTGTTTTTATCAAAATTGTTGCCATTTGTTGGTCTATTCTTTACCTGCACGGCTGTAATTTAATGAAATTCATTCCCGTGATCAGGTGGAATTGTAAGTTCATGCAGGCAAGCATTACTTGCAATTTTTTGTGTGAGATTGTAGGTGTGTGTGTATACATATATATTTATTTATATTTATGTGTATACATACATATAAATATGTATATACACATCCACGCACAGAGGGTCCAGAAACAAACGTCTATAAGCGCACCACGCGAGTCCTGGGCTAAATTGTAGACGAAAATGTTAGTAATAAAATGTTGTACGACGAAATTTTACGTGCATAGTGTGGCAACACTACATGGAGAAAGTCACCTCTTGCGCTCCACGTCCAGATATTATTTTGTGTATGTTACGTCAAGTAAACGTGGACTGCTCGGGATTTGAACCTGCACCCATAACATGCAGGTTACAACAGTAGTAGTAAGATATCTGTGGAGAGCAAGAGGGGCTAAACTACGGTGCAGTGTTGCCACATTGTGCACGTAAAACATGTCATCGTAAAACATTTTGTTACTAACATGTTCGTCTACTATTTACCCCAGGTTTCGTGCGGTGTGCTTATTGTGCGATTGTTTCTTGATTTAATATGTGTGTATATATATATATATATATATATATATATATATATATATATATATATATATATATATATATATATATGCGTGTGTGTTTGTGTGTGTGTGTGTGTAATACACGTTCCCACATGCGCTCGCACACGCACACGTTAAATTAGACAGACCAATATCGTATGGTAATTTCTTATGTTAAAATATGTAAACACTGCTGGGTTGTATTTTCATGTCCTTGCTAGAATCACCTTTAGGTTTTAACTTGTGAGATATCTAGACTACTGTACGGGACACTTACTACCTAAGCTGAATATAACGGGCAGCGTAAACCTGTGCAAATCACGATTGTGGATTGTGTTTATTATTCAGAATTGGGGACAAAGTAAAATAAAATAATAAGTCTTACAATATTATGTAATGTGATCAGAGGAAACCGATTTTAGTAGGCCTATCTTCCGAAGTATTGAAGTTACCAAGTATGGACATTGTCTTGTTGCATGCCTCGTTGTTTTTACCGTCGTGGTTATTTTCAATGTTTGATGTCTGTTTATTGAGCAGAGATTATCTTTTTAAACATTTTACCACGACATGAACAAAACACGTAAAAACCAAGTTATAAATGCAATTGAACATTCATGGTTCATATATTACCTTTCACAATGGTATTAACAGCTACGCAGTTATGTTACATAACAATAAAATTAATTACTTCAAGTCATCTTTATTGAGTACTCCCGAGTTTGATGAAATTCTGAAAAGAATGGTTACTCAGATATCTCTTCTGATAAGAAATGTTCAAAATACCGCCATTTTGAAAATGTGTACAGGTAAAGAACAAACTACTTAAATGTCAAAGCGATTTGCTAAGTACTATATGGGTTCAGAGTTTGTTGGAATTTTGAGAAACGGTTACACAGATATGTCGTATGACCAGACTGTTCAAATGGCCGTCATTTTGAAAAGATCAACACAACATGAACTAAATTTCATAATTGTTAAGTCGCCGTTCTTAACACTAAACGAGTTTGACGAATGTCCAAAAATAGTTCCACAGTTATGTCATTTTAGCAAAAAAAAAAAAATGTAAAAATGGCCACACTGCACGGCATGAAGAAAATGTACAAAAGTCAAGTCACCCTACTATGTACTATGTATGTACTGCGTAAAAAAAAAAAAAAATTTCCGCAGATTTCTCGTGCGAGACAAAGAAAAAGTTAAAATGGCCGTCTTTTTGAAAATATAAGAACGACATGAACAAAATTTGTAAAAATTACGTAACATTATATACTAAGTACTGCATGTGTACCAAGGTCGATAATTCCCGATAGGCAGGCAACAAACATGTTTAACATGTACACGCCGAAGGAGGTGAGGGATGGACGCGTATCTTTAGCAGCAGCCGTAAAGTGCCTAACACGTATTCAGTAATAGCAAGACATGTGTTTGCCCGCGTGCATCAATCATTGCAGTGCTGTTGCTCTGTTTGAACACAGTTGATCCTGCACATTTTTAGCATCTACCATGTGTAACGGGGATGAACTCTCACTTGTATCTGAAGTGGTTTATTCATTCGTGTTTCGTCACTTAACTATTGATTTGTCAGCCAATGTGTCAGAAAAGTGTTTTCAGAGGTGGTTATTTTGACATGATCGTTCGCTGTTGTTGTTAAATACACGCCGGGCATTTTATCGCTACTGCTGAATATATATGTGCATGTATTTTCTTCCGTCGGTGTCTTTCTACAAGTACTTACTAAACGTGTTTCGGCAGTATGGTATTTATGAGTTGTGGTACGACCCCTCATTAGCACTCGCACACACATTAGCCCTCGCACTCGCTCCCAGAATACCTACAAAATAATTTTGGAATGCATAAACACTCGCACTCTACTGTCAACATTGTAAACGCTGGTACCAGGCATCCAGTGTCTTACAGTAAAAATGAATACTTTAATTATTTGCTGGGCCTGTACGCAAAATGTTGGAGCAGTAAACAAACAAACAATACTCCATAAAATACATCTAAAATGTGCACAGTGCGTGCGTTTAAAAACACTCGCCAGCCACACTCGCGCTCACGCACTCTCAGCTCTACATTATGGAACAACCGTCTCTGACGTCGTTTCCAAGTGATAGTGCGCGATTGTGAATATTTGTGCTGTTTGGAACACGTCCTCCTTCATCACAGGTGTACCGAAAGGGTAACGTAATTTCATGCGTTAAGAGGGCGGCCACTCCTACGATTTTAACGAAGGATACACGTTTTGAATGGTGATTTCTTTATAGGTTAAATATCTCAGTTACTCTTAATATTGCCCATACAATAGCAATTTAGCTCCAAGCCTAAATAAAATTTCTAACCTCTATTTTAAGGACTCACAACTCCGAAATATTCTCTGGCATAGAAAGTGTCCCAATATTTACTTCTTTATTTTTCATGAGAAATAACAGACACTCCTTCCCCTCCTGTAGTTAAGGGATATTAATTTCCTTACATCGTATATAAGTGTATACATAGATGGAGTTTCGTTACGATTAACGTTACAAACATAAAGGGGGTAATCTTTACGGAAAATCATAAATAAAGTGCCGGTTGGCTCAAGTCTAGAAACGACATCTAACGACAAAAATCTTCCCCGGAAGTTGGAGATTAAACATTATTTATTTTCAATTAAGTAGATATTAAGTTACGCTATTCATGTCTCGTAACCAAATATTGATTTGTTTCCATGTTATTAATTTAAAATAATGTTAAATATCCAACTTCCGGGTATTTGCCATCTTTAGACATTTCCGTACGTATCGTAATTTATGTATATACTATTTTTCCGTTTGTATTTACCTCCAAATATTCTATAACGTAATTTACGAAACAGCAAGCGTGTGCGTACATGTGTGTATATATATATATATATATATATATATATATATATATATATATATATATATATATATATATACACATATATACATATATATATAATCTTTTTCTTCCACGTACTGTAAATAATAAACTCTGTGATGTGTGTGACGGTAACTCCCCATGAATCAACTTGTGTGTACATTCGACAGTATTTATCTATTATATAAAAATGAATGTTTGTTAATTTGCTCGTCTGTTCACTTTCTATGCACTCCTTCCTGTTCTATTCATCCGATCATGATGAAACTTTGTAGAGTTGTTGTGCTTGCGCATGGGAAGGCTTCTGCCGAAAAAAACATTTTTGAGTGGTGGGGAGGGGACAAACTGTGAAGAGAGGCAGAACGGGGTGCCTAACGTAGTGCGAAAAAACTGTTGAGTTGTGTGCGCGGCCGTGAAGGTATTTGTTGAAATAATAATCGTTCCCCCACCACTGCTCAAGTACACAATTCCTTATCTTCACCTGCAATATGTCAGCGTTCAGTTTGGCCATGTAACTAAATAGCAGCGCAACAGTCTAGTTGTTTTATAACGTCTTTGGTTGGAACAGATAGTTTAAAATAACATATAAATTTCTATCTTAGTTTACGCTAGGGCTCTAGGTAGGAAGTCACCTAACACTTGGTCACGCGTTCGACTTAGTGGGCTAACATTATGGACGTATCCGAGCTATTTCGATCACGGGTTTGCTCCGAGAGACAGCGAGGCGCTAGTCTTCTTTCAGACCGGCGATCGATGGCTTAATCCTTGTGCGTGTTTTCCCACTCCTCCTCTGCTGATTTTACTTGCAAATCAGTTGTGGCCGTCCTTGGTTCGTGACGGCACCCTGGCGACCATCTTCGTGCGGAAAGGCATCACACTGAGCCACTTCCCTACCGAGACAGGTGTATGAAGACATATTTTGTAACTGTTCCTGTCAGGCTGAAACAACGATGAAGGAAGAATCTGTGTGAAAACACCAATAAGAACGCTGCCTTCCTGCCCGTTAGAGGCTCGGACGTGACGGAGCTATAAGGGCGACCTTGAAGCGCGCATCAAATACCACATCGCCACGAGCCAAGCGCTGAACCATCGTGCAAGGTCCCCGGTGATCTATTTTCACTATGGGACTTTAGACGGTGACCACATAAATTTATTGGCGGAAAGTCTGTAGCAAACTTCAGTGGACGTTTCTATACGAGTTTCGCATACATCCAGTTAGTACATTGTGAAGAACGGCAGTCTGAAAAGGTAGTTTTTAACTGTGTTGAAGGGCTCGGAGTCTTTTAATGAACTTGGTGTTTTAATGATGACATTCCGCCCCTGTCCGAAGTGTGTTTTTTTTGTACACCGGCACAATAGGCACTTGTGTAATAGTTTCGTAAAAAACGTATTAACGACCACACTGCATCGTATTTGAAGCGCATGGTAGGCGGCGCCGTTAAGAGTTACGGGCACGGTGTACAGCAATTTTCATCACCTTGTTCTTATTTTTTATTTATACCAGATATTTTTTTTCTTATTTTAGACACAAAATGTGTGTCTAAATTTTGCTCTTATGAAATTTTTTTATCTCTCGTAGTTTTCGCGTAACTGCTCGTTAAAGTCAAAATGTGCCTTTTTTCCATTTTAAGGGCTGATATACCAAACTAAAAAAAAAAATCACAGTGGAAAAAGACATTGCAGGTTACAATGTCATGCTCATAAAAATAAAAAATAAAAATTATTTATATTTTAAAAATATTGAATTTTTTTAATTTTTATTTTTAATTTCAGCATTTTTTGGAAAGTGGACACAATGAAAGAATACCAATGAATTTTTCTACTTGCTGCGGTCCATCTCGCCGGACACCCTCGAACACGTCGCAACCCAATACTTCTTGCCACTCGTCACTATCACTTTACTCGCACTAGGCACCTGCCAGCCGAAAAACTCTCTCGCCTCTGCTGCAGCCCCCTTTTATATACTCACTCTAACATCTCAAATTCTCTCGGCAAGTCTCTGATCTCCAACCTCCTGGAAAGGCGTCGCTTCAAGGTCAAGCACCACCCCGAGAGATAAAGAATGAACAGGAACACTCCAGACCACAATACCTCCTTCTATTACACGATTTGGGTGCAGGTGGTCGCCTTCGCTTATGGGCGGCACAATGTACGTCGAACCTCTTTGTTATTGCCGCTGCTATATCAGCTTACACCGCTCTCCGATTATCGCGGCATGCATGTTGTTATCGTGGAGTCACTCAAGGTAATACAATCCATGCAGCGCATAACGAGGTATTTTAGCTCTGCCGCCACTGGATCGTATTTCGCCGCTCCGCCAGACAGCTACGTCGCCATGGAGTGGGTGGGAAGGGGGGTGTCCTAGCTCCGCCGCCACTGTATCGTCGTACACCGCCCAACCAGACAGTCAGTCGCGACACGAAACAATACCTTTTTACTCTAAATTATTCTTTATCATTGAAACTGTAACTTGTAAAATTATAATTAACGCAAGAAGGCACAAACTTTCAACTAAAACAAAATCACGTGGTGTAAAGTTGCCGCAAAATTTGGCAAAGTAACCCATCGTTACAGTATTGAAAGAAATATCGATTTATAACAAAGAATAAATGCACAAGATCTAAACAGTTTCCTAAATATGTATCATATATAATATAACGTGTGTGATTCAAGGACATGTACTACGTTCCTCGTAAGTACCATACAGGTAACACGGGTTTTATTTATCTCGGTAATAAAAAGAACTGAATGTTCGTTTCCTGGCTTAGTGAATTAATCGTAAACTGCTCTCGTAGGGCGTGCAATAAAATACTGATTTTTATTCTTTCAAAAAAATGAACGTCACATACTCTGGGTGCCTACTGCCGCCCCTCTTTGTTTATTCTGACCATTCGGCCGCCGCGGCCCAGATAGATTGGTACCGTCACATTGTGCCTCAATAAAATAAAGCAGAATTCTACAATGCAAATACTTTGTTGCTTTGGTCTGTACTTCAGAGTGTCAGAATGGTACTAAATGTCTGCTAGAATATGTGGACAAATTTCAAAATATGCACTGTTTACTATGAGTACATCAAATTAAGTATCAGTGGATTAATCTTCCGATACTCATATAATGCCACCAACTTGACGTGACAAGTAGTTTTATCTCCCCCTCCTCCTCCTTCTCCTCCTCCTCCTCCTCCAAAGGTTAAAAAATACATTGAACAACAATTTTCAGATACCAATTTTTTGTTTTCATAAAACTGATTCATTTACGGCAAGAAGATAACTTCTTTGTTATATATTATCCGGTATGTATTCATACCAAATAAAGTAAGCCAGTTTTGTATTTTAATGCTACTTTTCGACTACTGTTGAATACAAAGCAATCAATATGAATAATTTTATTAAGACTTGTTAAGTATACCGTTAATTTAGTGGCGTGATCTTGTGATAGCATGTTTATATTTTCTGCTAAGAAATAATGTGACGAGTTTCGAAATATCTCGTGTTAAAAATGTATTTTTCTTCTTTGTTATGCTCTAAAATGATTTGATGATTTGCTGCTATGTTTTACGAACGTATATTAATTTGTACCCCTACTAGTTTTAGGTAAATAAATCTATTCCTCTATTTTACGGACTCGTAAGGCCCTCAGTAGTCAGAAAATCACAAAAAGTCACATGGGGAAGGAGGAAGAGGTGCTGCGTATACTTGTATTACAAATAATTAATTTAATGTTATTTGTTGAAGGTATAAATTCAGTATGTAGGTTTTAGTGGGTTAATAAATAATTAATTGTTAATTCTTAATTGTTACTGGATGCAAGGAAAAAACGTCACTTACAAATTAATTTTTCTGATGTGTCCTTGCGAAATCTGTTGCCATAGTTTAACCCGGGGTTACATGAATTCTCAGTGATATTTATTAAATTAGTATCAAACGCTACTTCGCAAAAATTTTAAGCCACGTAGACACATAATGAGTTAATAAATAGAGAAGTGACACTAATGTAACCGTATTTGCTTCCCTAACAACACACGTTAAAATGTTTGCTGTCGCAATACGTTTAGTTCCACGACGTGAAAGTATATCCCTGACAGTTCTATGGGTAAAATAAATAGGTATTTTGTTACTTATCTTCCCAGTAAATTATCATGCGTATTTTGAAATATTGTCAGTATATTGGTTTTTCTGTTAAAGATAAGCTTCGCTGTACGTATTATCTTTGAAAGAGCTGTGCAATGGAAGTGTAAGACTGGATTTAGTTGCTTGGACATACTCCATTGCGAAATAAATGACTGTCAATGAAAACTAAAATAATATAAAAACGTAAATAAGCAGAGTATGCTTTAGTCAACGGGATACATACACAACATAAAATTCGCTGTACGTGTGGTCCAGATATCACTCGGTATATATTCGCCAGCTGTGCTGTGACCTATCCAGCAAGATATAGCTCTAGAATCTTCAGGGAGATCGGTGCCCGTTATCTTAGAATTCTTCATTTTCCGCTGCAAGCTCCATACAAAGAGATTTATCTACATTTCCCGCCTGACAATGCATAGATATTTGTTTCTTCAGCATTATCAAATTGTTAAGTCTTCACTAATTTTTGGCTAGTAACCTTCCGGATGAAGGATGTAGATTTTCTCTGTGGAATGTCACAAATTTAGTATAAGCACTAGCATTGAAGCAATACCAACTGTATACAATGTACGGAGCTGTATCATGTACCTTGTCGATGTCTAAAATACAATAGAAAACGTGCAAGCCAAATTAAGAGCAGGAGTTCTATTATTCTGAAATGTCGGTTACTGATCGACCTTAATAAACGCACTGTTGGCGCAGGGTCCAGCAGACGTCACCCGCTGACAGGTCAAGGATGACATATTGCTCAGACCTCGACAAGTCAGTTCTGATCAGTAACTTCGAGAAGAGAAGTTGGACTCAGGTGGGTCCAGACGACGACTGGAATTTCTACTGGTAAGTTGCGCAATGCTGCTTGTGTCTGGGCGGTGTGACTTGCCAACTAAAATTACCATAAGCAGGGTGACTTTGGACACATGGGACGACTTTCGGACACTTTTGCACGTTTTTCTCCGGGGATTGACAACTGCGAGGAAAAGTTAATTAAATTTCATGTGAGCATTTACTATTTGTAATTTATCGAAAGCAAATGCCTTTACTCAGGGCTGCCATATATGGGAAAAATATTTTTTTAATGTCCCAAAATCACCTCATTGTCACAAATCACCCCCCGCTTACGGTACTGTTCCTTAATATATGCCGAAAACTTAGTTAACTGAAAAGGAAAGATTGTGTTAGATTTAAAATAAACGTACCCGTGTTCTACCACTTGGTTTGTCCTTGAATATTGGCAACTCGGTTATGGATTTCGACTTATCCGGATTACATTCAACCGATTCCGAACGGTTTGTAACTTCACTTGAAACTGAACATTTTCATTACTATTCTCATAATAGTTGCTTGTGACACTTGAAGATATAAATAACAGCTGTTGATACTGTTGCACAGTTCCAAAATTAGTTTCGGTTTTCTAAAAATTTTTCTGCACATTTTATTGTGTTTAATTTATTCATTTTATGTGTGTGTGTATATATATATATATATATATATATATATATATATATATATATATATATATATATATATATATATATATATATATGTTTCATCAGATGCTCAGTTAACTCTATACAGGGTTGAAACAAACAGTCGTAAAGTATTGTAACGTATTACAGTGAAGAGCATATTGACAAATTATTCTCCAGAAAAGAAAATTAAAACCATTTAATTTATTTATGACGACCATTTTTCATATTTTATTTCGAAGTAGTGAAACCACAGTAAAGGTAATCAGTACAAATGTGCAGAAATTAAATACAGTTGATTGTGTTCGCTTTTAAAGTTCGGTTACTATAGCAATCTTCTAGATTTTATGCGCGAAGTCACGTGGAAAGTGGCAATTGTGTGATCAGGTGTGTGTAGGTGTTGTGTGTGGTGTGCGTGTATGGATTGCACTTTGGGGTGCTTCGGTGTGCACCAGGTTTTTTTTGGGGGGGCGGGGAGGGGTAAGGGGAGGAAATTGTTGTGCGTGCGTGAAACCAAGTGTCGTTACTGAAATGAACCTTTATTCCCTGGACTCTGCTCATAAACGCTGTCAAACGTCGTAATTATTGTACAGGAATTAAATGTCTGTTCAAATCTAGAGACACGTGTATTCCATCGTTTCTAAATGGGTTAACACTCAAAATCGTTGCGTAATATAAATTATATACGTTTTGTCATATATTATTCGTATGCTTTTGTTCACGTAAAAAACTGAACAAATTTATTTCTCCTGACTTTATTCATGCTGATCAAATGATGACTGATTTGTGATCCACCTTGGATGAATACCTTGTGGTGTCTTTAAATACTGCCTGTTTTAAATAATATTATTGGGGATATTTCAGTAAACACTAATATAAGTAGATGAGAATACAAGTATTCTGTCTAAAAATTTAATTAACTTGTGAATATGGAATTTATGGTAGATTTGGTAAGTTGGAGTCTTGTAAAATGTTTGAAAAAATTCAGCTGTATCACGTTAACTTTGACTAAAAAGTTGGAAATAATAACACATGTTTTTGTATTCATGGACAGTTGCTCGCAGCAGCTACAATATCCGCAGTTTTAGATATCACTTCAGGTTTTCCCTAATTAATTTGTCAGTAAAAGTAATGTGGTAAGTATTGAAATTCTAATATCTCAAGTATTGGATTATAGAAACATTAATATCCTTATTTTGTTATTAGCAGACTGAAAGTCAACTGAAAAAGCAATCCTATTTTAAAATAAATATTGGTTCTTGTCCATATTTTGACTGGTCTAATCTTTCGTCTGGCTACAGTAAATATATATTCTCACTAATGATAGCCAAACTCTTAATATTGCAACAGCAGTGGTTTCAATATTCGTGTTGTTCCAAACCCTTGGCCTAGATAAGTTGCTTATATACTGCAGTTGAAACGATTTCTTGTTGGCAGCACATTGAAAATGAGGTGCCACATGATGAGTTTAAGCAAGCGTGCATTAACAAAACATTATTTGATCTAAATAATAAGAAAATAATTATGAATTAATTTCTTTACTGTATTTTTCAGGGCTGGCACCCAAAGTTGTCGAAGTCTCTTCAGTGTTGACAGTGGATACCGCATGAATGACAACCAGTAAGTGAGAAAACTCAAGTGATATAATATTAGGAAGTTCATCTATTTACGAAAACTATATTTTGCATTTCTCTTGAAATTACTAAGTTTCGTCGTATAGGAACTGTCTGAAGCTAATACGTTCACACATTTTCACTTGGATAGCATGAAATGAAATGTAACTGTATAATGGTATTAGGGTATTTCTTGTTTCCGCAAAGGCTCTCTTATGCAAATTGCATTATTTTGCTATTTGTATAATATTCCGTAAGGCAATGCCACAGATTTTGTATGGCGTTGGGAAAATACATAAAGACGCCACACATGTGCATATTATTGCGATAGACGAAAAATTTTCCTACGACAAAATTTTATTCACAAATAAATTTTCAGTTGATGA
>PNEQ01055460.1:23891-46971 GCA_003012365.1 Medauroidea extradentata
TTGAGCTTTGTTGTGAGATCAATGATAAAAACAGCTTTTTTTTTTTTTTTTTTTTTAAATATGTAGACTTATGTAGGTATAATGCACTAGTATGAATAGCTATTTAAAGATGAAAATTAACAATTAGTTCCTAAAGCAGTATGAATAAATAACTATAACTATCCTTACATTTTTTTAATACTTCAGTTGTAAGTACTCAGACGATCAGACATGGTTTCCTTATGAAAAATCTGTTATTAGATTCAAGAGTATCGGTCAATTTACGGATTGATTGGACGAATTATGTATAGCAAAAATTGTGTATTTACTCAACAATGATAATCACCACCCCCATAAGTAACTCACTAAGAACTGGAATGTTACACAAATAATAGGCTACTTAAAAACAACCAGGTAAAATAATTAAAAATATATCAATGCCGATTCTAAGTATCATAAGTATCCCAAAATTGTATCGTGACCTCGTTGTGCTGTTTTCATCAAGCAACTGAGATTTAAAGTGTAAAATTTCGCTGAGTCAATTATGTCTAGCAAATATTTAAAAATAACTCAAAATTAATAAAATTATTCGCTGATCGTCATTTAAACATTTTCCAGAAAAGTGTTAGGGGATATATTTTTTTTCAAATGAGAGAGAAATTGGAAATTAATAAAAAAGATTTGAGAACAAACTTTACATTTATACAGCCTCACACGCACACGTATTTCATCAATCATATTCACAAGCACAGAAAACATGAATATGTATAGTATGAAAGTATTTTGATGGTGTAGTGCCATGCCAGAGATTCTAAGAACCTGTTATTCACTGTGGTAGTCCGTAATGGCTCATGAATATGCAAAACCTTATGAACACAATGTCTTTTTATCACGTTTTTAATAACTCGCTTTCTCTTGCGTCTATTTGTATTTTAGGTAACAATGAGCTAGGTATTTAAAATTTTAATGTAACTCAGAAATATATGACATAATTTTCTTATTTGTCTGTTCGTCTGTTCGGTACATGTTTTGAAAATATATTGTAAACTAACTTCCCGATGAGCCAGAGACTTGTAATTTTAATCATAGATCAGAACTGGATGGCAATGCAATGCAAGAGAAAATAATTGCGAAAAGAAAATAGTATTTAATAATATAAAAAAATGGTTTTGATTTATAACGTTTTAAAACATATGACTGCAAAATTTTGTATACATCCACGGCTAAAATGCAGATAAAAACAAAACGCAATTAATTTTTACTATACCGCTTTTTTAAAACAAACTAAAATCTATAAATTAATCGTATCAAAATACTTGTAATATTTAAACAAAAAGAAAAAATCGGGCGGCGCATGCAATATACAGGATGTTTCTTAACTTATGTTACAAATTTAAGGAGGTGATTCCTCATAAAAAAATTAGGTATAGTCACACAAAGCCATTTTCACCTAGTGGCCTTTTTAAGGGATTTATGAATCCTTAAAAATCCATGTTTTATTTTATTTTATTTATTTTATTTTTTTAGCAAATATCGGAAACAACGTTAAGTTAAATCACAATTCTCTGCACAATGATTCGTGTTATCGAGATCCTTAAGTTGTGGCGAAATTGCTCATTAAAACCCACCCTTTCATGTAATAACAGGGGTGGCCACCCTCACTTTGACCAGAACTTTTTTGCCGTTGGGTTTTGTGAGCATTTTACGTTGTCTTTCTGAACAGTACTTCTAATTAACAAAAAAAAAAGTATTTTTGTTGCAAGTCGCTAGAATTCACCGTTTACGATAAAATAATTCCTACACATAGTAAGTGGCTGTTATTTAAACAGGTTTATAACGAAGATGCATTTGTTTCCTCATATAACCCTGCGTTAAAGCCACAAAACTTAAAACAATGTTAGGTTAGGTTTACTTATATGTATGTAAATTTGTGTGTGTGTATGTATGTATATATCTGCGTGTGTGTTAGTTTAAGTTTCATCAATAAGATCTCAGTTTTATCCATTTCAAACTAGTTTACGGTCACACGGACAAAACAGGTACGAAATTCATAATTTACGGCAAATTATCGATGCCTGATATTGTAGGTTTTTGAAAAAGAGAAAAATATTTTGTGGACGCATGTCTGAAATCACTTTTGATTTATCATATGAAGAATCACTTGAAACAAAGTTGTCTCACTAGTTACAAATTCTATACGTTGCCTTCAAAGTCCTTCATGCTGAAACTCGATTTCGACGGCAAAAGTGCATACACGCGAGTGTTATTAGAAAGCAATGTGTTTGCATTCTCGGTCACTACACAAACAATGGCATCACATTAGCATGTCGACGCCGACGCCAAGTGGGTTGTTTCTCGTTCACAGGATGATCAACCACTTTCCCAACCACTACGAGCTGTCGCGCAAGGACCTGTTGGTGAAGAACATCAAGAGGTACAGGAAGGAGCTGGAGAGAGAGAAGGACCCTCTCGCAGACAGGGGAGGGAACGCCGGCCGCTACCTCTTCTTGGATTTTGTGCCCGTCACTTTCGTGCTGCCTGCAGGTCAGTCCAACTTCCATGATTGGTTAGAGCTTGTTTCCGTTAAAGATTAATACCGGAAATTCAAACGGACTGCGGTATTCAGGGTGTCCCATTGTATGATGAGGCGAACACCCCTCGAGTTTTGGTTGAGCAGGAGTAAGTCAGATTTAGATTTAGAAATAGAATGGTACAGAATAGTCACTGAGCTCTTTTCGCGGAAGAAAAATCCTTCTAAGCACAAATGGTGGGTGCATAAACGCGCGTGTGAGCCAAAAATAATACGGCGAAAGACCTGTTTGCTCTACTGGATAGAGTGCCATACAGCTTTATGCATATTTTACATAATGTGAGTGTGTTTATATATATATATGAGGCTGTGTAAAAACGTTATTAATATTAAGCAATTTTCGTACACGATTTAAGGTTTGCTTATTAGTACTTCTTATACCACTCTTATTTTTTCAGTTTAATATGTATGCACTTGTCGGGAACATCCAGGTGTCACAAAATACTGTGCCTGAGACATAACCGTGAACTTGGCTGTTCACAGACTACAACATGTTTGTGGAAGAGTACCGCAAAAATCCTCAGAGTACCTGGATCATGAAGCCATGCGGGAAGTCGCAAGGTGCGGGGATATTCCTCATCAACAAGCTCTCCAAGCTAAAGAGATGGTCCAGAGAGAGCAAGACGCCCTTCAACCCTACTCTCGTCAAGGAGTCCTACGTCATATCCAGGTGACAAGGCTTTCACTTCTACTATAGTACAAGAACTTTCCTTCAGGTTGAATATCGAAATTCTCCATACAGTTTCGTAGGTACGGGCATATTTTCCAAGACACGTTGTTGTGTAACGATGTCACTTCACAGCCGGTCAGTTCGAGGGATGGTCACATGTTCCGCTAAGGAAGAAGATTTTTCGATATTGAAGGTAACCGATGCATACGGCCTTCCTCGGTGTTCTGCAAGGCGACGTATTTGATTATTTATAGTCACGTTAGGTGGGGGTATTGCGCAATGCTATGTTTGTGACAAATGAGTTAACAATGCCAACACAATAATAAAAATTATGTAGGGGAATGCCTAGATCTATAAGTATGGTTATCTTACGGTGGGAATGCCAAATTTACCGAGCCACCCCTACTTTTTTTTAAGTTTACATTGCTGAATTTTGCGAGACGCTTTCATACACCTTCTTCTCTTGATGCAATTTCCTGAGAGCACGGTGGATGTACCAATCAAATCCTTGGTAGAAGCCGCACTTTTTACCTACATACCAGTCATATTTTTATTGTCACAGCAACAGTTATGTGCATTTATCTTGTAAAGGGTGAATTCAAAGCCCTTGAAACAAGACGTAAACAGTCCTACCCAAAGAGAAGAGACAGCACAAAACCTGGCAGCAAAGAAATTTTTATGCAATATTAGCAGAACCCGTCTGACGTTGTCTTGTCACTGTATATATATATATATATATATATAGGTCGAATTGCCACCACTCCATCCTCTTATGCGCTATACGACACAAGGGGAAGCTAGGTTTATGCACTGCAGTGCCATCTAGTGGTGAGTTGGCGAGTTAGACAGTAAAATTTACAGCATAAAAACCTTCTCCATGAAAAAATACGTATATGTGCCAAGTATCATGGTACTCGGTCAGACAGTATCGGAGTTTATCGATCTCATGTATTCATTATATCAGCCGTATACCAACTTCCATATTTCTATTTATAGAAGAGGGTGGCCCCTTACTATTTTCATGAAAGGATAAGGTTTGAAAGCGGATTTATTTTACAGGTTCGATATCAAAGTAGCACTTAACATCTCACACAGAGTCCTAATTTAACTGTAAACATTTTCTTTCGAAATTTTGCCAAAATATTGTTATTGAACCAGATTTTCGAGGCCTCACGTCTCCGTTGGAATTCTATTGGCTAGAAAGTGTATTCTAGTTAACTTTTCATTTGAAATCACCTCTCTTAAGTAAGTTTAGACGTTAAATTTCCTTACACGTGGTATATATAACTGTTCCTAAACAAATAAATGTAGCATGTACCACTCTAGCACTTCCAGCTTCTCTCGTCTTTTCCAGGTATATAGACAACCCACTACTGATAGGAGGTAAGAAGTTCGACCTACGCATGTACGTCCTTGTGACTTCATTCAGGCCTCTGAAGGCATATCTGTTCAAGTTGGGATTCTGTCGCTTCTGCACGGTCAAGTACGACACGAGCATCCAGGAACTGGACAACATGTACGTGCATTTGACCAACGTCTCCGTTCAGAAACACGGGGTAAGCGGACCATTAGTCTGACTTTTTAGTTGAAACTAACTACATTGCTTGAATTTTCTCACTTACCAAGATGAAGCGAAGGTATTGTAATTAATTCCGAGATAAAAGCATCAATTTAAATTTTAGTAGGTTTCTCAAAGCCATTTCGCAAAAATGAAATTAAAAACAGCAACCTTAGACATTAGGTTTTACCAACTTTCTGTGCAAAAAAATTTCTGGAATAACGTATTTCTGAAGAACAATTTCTGACGCCGTAATTACGTTAACGTCATACATTTAATTGGCGTCACAATAGATTACGCGTAATAAATGCATTATTCTGGGTAAATGTTTGCTAATGATCTTGGATATCAGTATCATCATCTAGAATTGTTGTTTTGTAGTTTTTCCAAATTTACTTCCAAAAACGTGTAAATTCAAAATGGCGGTTTTAGCGTTTATTTACGTACCACACACTCGTAAGAAAGCACACTCTCTGCTGATCAGCAGATATTAAATGAGAAAACAATGTGTGATGCAAATCTCTGGCAACTTAATAATTAGTGGGTCTGGCGCGTGAGCTCTGCTATAGCGAGGTACGAAAAGAATTATTTTTTGTGTAACTACTAAAACTGTTTCCACTACATCTATCAATTTGTGGGCTGTGGCATGGACGGAAAAACATAGTTTCGTTTGAGGGGTTGAATAATTACACCTCTGACGGCTTGAGTTTTAAATTCTTCAACGCAATGTCTATGTTCTTTATTTCTATATACATACGTACATGAACATAGACATATGCTTTGACTGATTTTCTGTATCGGTATACATTTTTTTGTTAGTATTTTTTTTTTGTCGTTGAGTGCTGATAGTGTGATTAACTACTTTTATTAATTTCCGGTAAAATGTCGGGAAATAGAATATGCAAAGCTTTAAGTGTTTATGTTCATTTTATAGGCATATCTGTGCAACTTAGTCTTCTTTTTATGTCGTGAAATTAATGCATTGCGAGTTATTAGAGATTTTAGTATTTTTTTCGAGACCAATGCAGGGGAACATTTTCTATTAATTCTGGTGTGTGTGTATATATGTGTGAGAGAGTGAGAGAGAGAGTGTGTGTGTGTGTGTGTGAGAGAGAGACTGGAAAATATTTGTGCACCTAAGTTTCTGTTCTGTACTTTTTATCGTTGATTGCGCCAATTTTTATTTATTTTAAATTTCTTTACCTAGGCAAATTCCATAAAATGTATGCATTTTGGTGACTTAAAAAAATATCACGAGAAATGCTGTGCTCTTCAGTGGTGGTATTTTTTTAGGTCGTGAGTTTCAAAGTATTTTTAGGTTATTTGATATTTAGATGATTTTCCGATATATATTTAAGTAAAACAAATGACAACTATGTGTAATTTTTGTATTAGATTTAATTTAATACTCTTCAATTGCGATTTATATTTTAGGCCGTGAAAAGTATTTTGAATATATTTAATATATTTTTTGATCGGTATAAATCCAGAGAAGGAAAGAATTTCCTTGTGGATTTGAAATGTGTACATCAACGAATTTTTCATTTTGGTGATTTTATTTTTTAATTTAAAGAGAGTAGACGAACTGTAGCCGGGGTAGATTCTTAACAGACTTGAGTTCAATCAGTGGTTTCAAGTAGTAAAAAATTTTCCGGAAAGCGGGAAATTTTGCTGCTTCGAGGAAAACGAAAAATTTCTGTTTAACATAGGCAATTTCTGATGTGAGATATTATTATTGTATCTATTGAAAATTGCCACCTGCTGTGCACACGAGTATTTCATGGGTGTTGTAAATCTATGTATTATAACTCTTCAAAATGCTTTAATGTTTGTTTTGACGTTTTCCACAGTATTCAATCTGTGCGAAATTTTTTATTCCGCGATTAAAATAATTATAAGTAAACATTCCCAAGTTCATTCATTTTAGCATTCGCTTCCCAACAAGGCGATCCAGGTTCGATCCCCGGCGGAGTCACCCTGGATTTTCGCACGAAGATGTCGTCCCAGACGACGAGTTTTCTCGGGGATCTCACATTTTTTCCGTCGCCCTACATTCTGGCATTGCTCCATACTCACCTCATGTCACTCTCACCAACACTGAAGACCCAGTTGTTAAGCGCTGACCAAAATATCTTCAAGTCACCATTTGTTTTAGTTAGTCGTCAGTTTTGTACGTTTCTCGACGCCAATTCGCAAATATCAAGAACAGCAATTCCATGCAATGGTCTTTGCTAACTTCCTCAGCAAAATATTTTTCTGGAGTAACGTATATCTGAAGAACAATCTCTGACGCCGAAATCATCACACATTTTATTTGCGGCACAACAGATTACACGTAACAAATACATCATTCTGGGTAAATGTTTGCTCATAAAGTTGGCAAGTATCATTATCTAAGAACGTTGTTTTATAGTTTTTAGTTTTGACTTTAAAAAACCCGTATAGATTTCAATTGGAGCTTTCAGCGTTTGTTTATCTACCACTTACACTTAAATAAATTCCTTAGTATATCAGGAAAGGTTATTCTTAGAATTTTTAATTATATTGGCGAGGAGAGTGATTACATAGTGTGAACCTGACAACACTGAGTTCGGTCTAATTATACCGCGCAAGGTTGGCGATAGCGTGGTGACGGAGCTGATGTGGCGTAAGTGCCGGGGCAAGGACGTGGACAAGATAACGCACGTTCCTTCCGTGCAATGTGACTACTGACTAACCAGGCTATGTCCGAGATAACACCACCGCCTACATTCATGGGAAGTAACAATGCAACGACTAGTATACGTATGGTGTATCCTACAAACGACTGCACTATCCTACAAACGACTGCACTTTACTGACAGTTGGTTATTGGCATTTCAGAAAATTAAATCGAATGTTTTATTTTTATGAAACAATTTTTTAACTTACGAGCGAATGAACTGGAAAAGACGCAAAGAACATTCCATATTCTAGAAACCAAATGGTGATTCAAAGCGAACCCTAGAAAACATTGCCAACATAACTGTCAGATAAATGGATAGACTTTAACTCTTCTTACCAAGCCTGTAGACATGGAGAATAACACGCTGAGAAACCTCGCCAGTTTTTTTATGTTGAACCCTTAAGGACATGCAATGTGTTTTTTTCTCACATTTATGACAACTTAAACTTTTTAAAGGAATGTTTTGAAAAATTTTAAGACTGAAAGCAGTCATATACGATGCACAATTATATGTAGGCGCATTGCAAAATAATGCACCAATATTTATTTGCTTTATTTTGGCTTATTTTCATTACAAAATTTGTGATACTTTGGGTGCAAAAACCTGTAAAACTATAATTTTTTGTTGTTACAAAATAGTTACAAATAATGATTTATTTTTGACAAAACAGAGTAGGAATTATTTTATTTGAAAACTACGTTGATTAAAATTGTATTTCTAAAATTACTGTTAAACTACCGGGCGTCGACATATCAACTGGGTTTACTTATAGAATACTGAAAAACTGGAGACATTTTTCAGGAATTTCAATTTCGTATGATGTTACCATGAATGAAGAAATCATACTGACTTTTTAAGTAGGACATTTTAGGTAATAGTTAACTTGCTTGTGTTTTTTCTCACTCTTACGGCTTCCGTGTGTAAAATAAAAATTCCGGAAATAATATAAGTTTCCTCGTTCTTTGAAAAACCCTAGTGTATGGTAAATTTAAATTTTAAAATTCTCAAAAAACATTTTATTTTAATTTTAAAAAATGTGGTGTCGCACAAAGACTTCTCCGATAACGTAAGATAGTAAAAACCAAACCAAGAATGATTCGAGAGCGAAATTTTTACTAATAAGGCATTCTAACGTCTAGATACCTTTAAGAGAACATTTTCCGTAGTTGTGGCACTGATTGAACCGTTGCCAATAGTTTTCTACTGCTTCTGCGGGGAATTTCGGGAAAACTGGCAGACACTTCGTGGGTTATTGTCTTCAGGTATTTTAGTGTGCGGGAAGAGCATTGTTACATTTGCAATGTAAGGTAGCGCAGGAAAAATGCAGAATCTCTGACATACAGTCGGCGTTATCATCAGCGTAGTCTAGTTATTTTTGTTATTAATTGTTGGTACCTCAAACGCCTCGAAAATATTATTTTATCAAACGTTACGTTATTTCATATTTTCGCGTTTTAACACGAGTTAATATTCGTTGTAATCGTGCACTGCGAGTTGCAAATTTTATGATATTCTTGACAATAAGCTGCTAATGATCAATAATAATGTGAACTTAGCTACCGACCTTAAACAAACGGTTGTTATTTACGTAATCACTGCTAACACTATGACTAAAATACAAAACAGGATCGAACCCCTGGTAGCATTACTGCGTGTAAAATAAGTAACACGCAAGCATAAGTAATTATAGGTCGTTCGGAGTAAAGTGAACACTAAAAATTTAACCTTTGAAAAATATCACTAGCCGTTACTGCATATAACTCAACGTTAATTATAGTTGCCTTACTGCTTGTATGGTTGGCAGCGAAATAACACAACATAGTTCCGTGTTTATTCGTATTTAAATACAACAACACTGAAACAAATTCAACCGACAACGATATAATTGTATTTTATATGATTAATTAACTTCTTTTTTTATCAAACTATGCAGGTACATATCGACTGAACAATTTATCTTAGACGCGCAAACATAAAGTGACGTGTCCGGGATGTTAGACTTTTCCCGTCGTTAGCCGTTACACGCGGAAAGATACTAATTGGCTGGAAATAGATCTTTAGCAGGCCTTTTTCGAGTGTTCACTTTATTCTGAACTGCCTATAATTACTTTCTCAAACCATGATACACTACAACGGCTGTTAATCTTATGAAATTTATATCAATAATTTTATGTTGGTTTAAAAGTAGAAATGACGAATATTTGACTTAAAGAGTTGATGAGAAATTACAGTCATTCACGGGACGCATTCCTTACTTAATTTGGAGCAAAAAATGTAATACATAATTATTCACAATATTTTCAGAGTAATTCGAAGTATGACGAATGAAATACAAAGTCAGTCAGTGATGTTTTACCAGGTCAAATCATCAACAGTCACGGATAAATCACACTAGTCAAAGTGAGTGAGTGAGAGATGTTGGTCTTTAGCGCTAGTGAGGAGTGACACGAGGTGAGCATGGAGCAGCGCCGGAATGAAAGGGCGGGATAAGCGGGAGATCCAGAGAAAACCAAACACGCCGACCAACGGCATCGTCCGGCGCTGTTCCGGAGACCGACCTGCCTGGAATCGGACGCTGATCGCCTTGGTGTGAGGCGAATGGTCTGGCGGTCACTGCCGTTAAGAGTAAGGAATTGAGCAGATTGTGTGTACAATACCGTGTGAAATATTCTCCGTCAGTAAACTAGACGTATCAGTACAACCGTCGATTTTCACGTATATGAATTTCTCGCTCAAATTGATGTAAGGAATAAGCCCTGTGTGTGGCGGTAACATCTTGTGACCCAGCCTGTTTATTCATTTACCTACACTTATAAAACAACGCTGCAAGATAATTATGCGAGATTATACTTTAATAAACTTATAAAACACGGTTACTTTTACGATTAAAAAAATTACGTGAATTATACTCTAGCACAGTCGATTAACTCCGTGGACGGTAGTTACTGACGCAGCGCTCCTAATAAAGTCCAATAAGGTAACATGTTTTTAATAACTCATATGTATGTTGCGGTTATTTATACAGAATATTGGAAACTGTTGATGCAGGCAGGAGTTCTTCATCGAAGGTGGAAGGAAATCGAGTATCGCTTGGATCTGTTGCACGCAATTGTACACACGCAAAGCTTTATTCACTGAACATCTTCGAAAAATTACCTACAAATTTGGAGATTCCACGAACCCTATCCGGGTATCTTCTGTCGCATTTTTTTTATCCCGTTTAGAATTTGAAAAGGTTTTTTAATGGACAATCTGCATATCCACTTTGCAAAGTTTTCTTCTGGATATCCGTGGACATCCGTACCGAAGTTCACGTGGCATGTAATTTTTCACTTAAAGTTTGCGAGTTAGTTCATATGAATTAAAAATAATTTAGACAATGACACGAGTTAACTTAATAAACCAGTAATGCCAAAATATTAAACCGACACGCAATGTTTTATGTTCGTTAATTTATACGTTTTGAGTGTCGGCCAAGTCAACTAGTGTGGAAGAATTTCTTAAGTAAAAGTACTTTTTAAGCACTGTTTAAACCCGCATTATATGATGCCGTACTGAACAGCACATGTACATATATTATAAAAATTCGTTTACTTTTATTGTAGTTCATGGAACATCCTTATGTTTTGGTGATTGCCATCTGGTCATATCTTGAACACGTCATGACCTTCTACATTTTCTCAACAAAAATAACTATAAAACAATGTAGAGTTAAAATTTTTGCACAAAAATACACTAAATTCACCAAGCGAGATGGCGCAATGGTATCATATTGGATTCGCATCCGAGAGGAACCGGTTTGAATCCCAGACTCTGACCATTCCGATTTCGGTTTTCTATACTTTCCCAAAATCGCTCCAGGTGAATTCTGGATGTTTCTTTAACAAAGGCCACGGCTGACGACCTCTGTCCATTTGCTGTCATTGTGTAAACTTGTGTTTTGTCATAGCTGACAATCTCGCTGTCGACGAGACGTAAAGCCCACTTACATTACTTACCTTACCGACAGAATTTAAGTAAATAGATGCCAACTGTTGTAGGGAGAATACAACTGCATGCACGGAGGGAAGCTGAGTGTGCAGAACCTGCGGCTGTTCCTGGAGAGCACCAGAGGCAAGGAGGTCACTGAAAAGTTGTTCTCCAGCATCTCATGGCTAATCGTGCACTCTCTCAAGGCCGTGGCTCCCGTCATGGCCAACGACAGGCACTGCTTTGAGTGCTATGGCTACGACATTATCATCGACGACCATCTCAAGCCATGGCTCGTTGAGGTATAATTTCGCAGACATTTTGATAAATAGGAGATGTGAGAACCTACTTATTTTGATTAATTTCAGTACACAAAGAATATTTTTTTTTTAATAATGCTTTAATCTCTTTGTTTTAGTATGTAAATATTATATAATGCCATGTGTTATGTTGTTGCGCATAGTGTAAAATATTTTAGTTAAAAGGAAGTCAATCGGAGGGATACATTAATAGTTGCTAGAGGAAGGGTGGGAAAGATATTTATTTAACAAGTTTAATTCAACTTATAAATCTAATTTTTGATAATATTCAAAGTGTGGTTTCTCTGTTAGATAAGTATATGTAATCAGTGCAAGTAGTTATAAGTTTATTTTATAGAACGGCAGAGTGTTTCTGGTATGAGCAATTAAAGAAATTTAATCTGTTGAACAACAGAAATACTGTATCATACCTAAACAGAAATACAATTCCTATAAAATGTCTGTAACAAAAGTTATGAAGGAGGAGAGAAGGTTAATCAAAGATCTGGTGGTTCCTTTTGTGTCGGACTTACTTAGTGTTGAAGTGTATAACCCAAAAGCAACATAGTACCTCCGGTGAAGGAATCGAGGTATATTGAAACAATGTGACCATTCTGTCGTCAGAAGGCCTGTATATATTGTCAGCTATCTAACCCTGAAAATGAAGTCACATTTGCCCCATAATTATGAGTAATTAATGTTCCTTCACTTTCATTACATAAGAAACTTCTGTTTAACTGATCCGTCCAACATAATTAAGTAAAGGAGGAAGCGTGTGAAACATTTTAAGAAAATAATAAAATTCAGACTAGTTTTTCATCATCCCGTTACTGTGTAGCAAGATCCGTATAAATCCAAGGAAATTAATAGCAACTGTGTTGTGTATTGTGTTAACACTTGCTTATTTCCATAAGAACCATAATGCATTGAAAATACGTAACTGAAAGACACAGAGACAGTAAACATGCGGAGTGTGAATAGAGCTGATCTGAGACGTACTGGACTGCCGTGTGTGCGAGATGAGAACGCAAGGCAATCAGTAAAACAACAACTATCTTTCATATCAGTATCGACTTTTTGCTTGGGTACGTATAGAAACCAGCCAACACAGAAAATTACAATTTGCATACTGAATGTATTCTCAAAGTGCACAACAGAACAAACATTGAAGCAGAATGTGATAGTTATACTGTAAAAAATCTTCCCATCTATATGTGGATGATTTTAGCCCATTCACAGCAGAATGAGACACATACCATACTTCAGCTAGTAAATAGAACAAATGCTGATCATTGTTGCTGTACAAGTCTGATAACATAGGTATAAATTTGACTGCTTCCTAAAAGCGTATGAGAACGCCAACATTGACGAATGAGAAACAAGTTTACAATACCTACGTACTTAACACCCACATAGTATATACATCGGCGTGGTAAACGTTTAACTCATAAAGTGCAACCAATAAACACTAATATGAAACAGAATATCGCTCTATAATGCAAGTGAGCGTTTCAGGGCTGCAAACTTTGAGAGGTGGGAATTTGCTTGTATCGGAAAACTTCAGGGAAGCGTAACTAAATTCTATTGAAACAGTACCAGCAGGTGTAATCTTGAATCTCTTGAAGTAATTTTCTTCCTTGGAATCTGGAGATATTTTATGTTTAATATTGTATTATACTGGTGCGTCTGCTTTTATACGTGATGCCTATTATGACAGAAATACGTCAATATGTTAAGACCGTTCAATTGTTCATTAAAATCTCACATCAGCAATATCAATTTTAATAGTTTTACGTAATTTTTAAAGTACAAAAACTTTGACTTATTTTTCCGTTACTTTTATCATGTAACCGTAATATCTAACTTCAATGTAAATTTACTTCGTTTTAGTAAGCCTGTTGGTTTTAGTTGCGTGTATGCTGCCGTAACCGTGCAAATTTTGACTCTGACAAGCTGTTATGAGAATACTACTGTATGTATCTCTGCTGAACATTTCCATAAGAAGAAAATGTAGTCTCTAGTAACGTCTACAAAATTAACATTATTTATTAAACATAAAATTATTAATTTCACACTTGAACGGCCTTAACCAGTGTTCGAAATTGAAATTTCATGATACGATCAGAGACGCCAGTCACATAGCGCAGACTATGTTCACGTCCTATAACAATCACAGAGAGAGCTCGACGTAACATTTGACAGAATAAATTTACTTGCAGAACTTCTTGACTGAGAGAGTTTTACTAAAGGTGTTAAGACCCATCTGTGTCCAAAACTACTGTTAAGGTTACTAAATCAACTTCTTGACCAGGATAATGCAGTAAATATTTGGGGATTTACGGTGTAAAATTTACTGAGGTTAAGTTGCACGTAAATTTCCTGATAGCTCCATAAATTCTTCGGCTGCTGCTGTTTACTTACATTCTATACTCCGCGTTTCGACTGAAAAACAAATACATATCCATTTAAAAGGTGATATTGTGAATTATTAACCCATAGTGTTATTTTGTATGTAGCATATACATTTTGTAACAAATTTCGTATTTTGTAAATGTATAACCCTAAAACCAAATAACAGATAAGAATTCGTATTGCAGAATGTAAAAAAAAAAACAGCTAAATTGTTAATATGTAACTAAAAACAGAGTATTTTATTCAACAGTGAAAAATAAAAAATAAAAAATGCGACATCGTAATACCAAGTGTCTAGTTTCCAACTTTGCCGCACGCAGCGCTGTTTTAAAACGGCGTTCGAATCTATCCACTATAAATTCCCAAACCCTAAAAATGTAACAAGTTCGTTTCTGACACGGCTAGTAGCACTCAAATAGAATAATCTGTTGTTTCAGGTGAACGCTTCTCCGTCGCTGACATCCACGACTGTCAACGATCGAATCCTGAAATACAAACTCATCGACAACATTTTGTCCGTTGTGCTTCCTCCAGACGGCGTGCCAGAGTAAGTTTAAGCAGTAGTTAACGTGAATCAGATTATGGAAATGGTATTCTGAAAGCCTCATCTGTTTCGTGTACGGTCAGTATTCATTCGTGCGCGGTAAAAAAAAAGTTACACAATTAACTATGTGAGTGTGTTTAGAAATAATTTTCGGCGTAGTTTGAAATGTAATTTGAATTTTGTTGGGTGTTACGTCTCGTTGACGAGTTCATAGAGACGGTAACACAACTGTACACAAGACTATAAACTGGAACGGAAATCGGCCATGGCCGTAGTTAAGGAATCGTGATAGCGTATTGCAGCTTCGTATTTTTTTTTTTTCTAAAAGAGAAGTGTACAGAGTATCCATAGAAACAACAATATACATTTTAAAATTCTTTGCATATATAGCAGGTTTTGCATATGGGTACTCAACTATAAAGTTACAGTGAATTGTGCTGTAGATAGAGATTGCATTTGTTCCAGCGTACGGTGGAACAAGGTACCGCCTCCTGAGGCGTTGGGAAACTTCGAGCTGTTATTGGACGAGGAGCTAGCCTATCATGACCCACATCTGGGAGCTGCTGCCTCCTCACACGCCGAGAACAGAGGTCCTACATATCGCTGGAAGTGATATGCTCCAAAATAATTAATTCATCTCACAAGGAAAAACTTTTTGGCGATTAAAGCGTCCCTTAATTTCCACTGGTTTCGCTAGAGTGTTTTTCCCCAGCTTAAACGAGGACAGATCTCATAAAACTCTCCCCCAAGTTTTGCTTCAAATAGTTTTTTTTTATATCTAGCAACATTTTATACACATTGTACAACCTCGGCTAATTAGTTGATTAACGAAAACTTCATTATTAGCTAAACAGTTACCTGAAACAATAGTTTTTGTTGTGTTTACAAATAGTTACAAATCTGTACGACTGTTTTTTTTTTCGATAACTGCTTTACTTTAAACTTAAAATATATCACATTAAAATAAAACATTGTACGAAAGTTGCGAGGAACATGTTTCATTTGTCGTTTGCGTTAAACAATTTTTTTCCTTTCTAGTCCATTGTCCACTCCAATTGTTATGGATTTCTTTTATTTTTGCATCCAGTTACGTGCCCTCGGACTGTACAAGGCCTTGGTAGAGGTTCACGAAAAAAAAAAAAAAAAAAGGGGGGGGGGGAGTCGGGCAGAGCTTGTTTTAGGAACAATCCAGACTTCGCCTGGAGTGATTTCGGAAAACCCTGGAAAACCGATATCAGGAAGGTCGGAGCCGGAGGTCAAACCCGTGTCCTCTCGAATGCAGGGCGAGTGTTTTAATACTGCTCCATTCCACTCGGTAATGCAAGTGAAAAATAAACAAGTGGTAAGTACTTCACACATGGATGAACGTTATTCCACTGGGTTTATGGCCGTATGTATATTCGTGTAAAGAGCGCATTTACAGTTAAAAGTCGTTAATGACAAATCTCTTGAGGAAAAATGAATTACAAAACAGGTAAATAATTGTATGTACTATCAAAAGTTGCTGTGTATCCAAGAAGTACTAAACATAATAAAACTTCGACATAAATGTTACTCTCACTGTAACGTAAGTATTTGAGCTCGCGAGAGTCAATAACTTGTGATTCATTGTTGACAGTGAATCAGTTTTAGAAGGGAAAGATGATTTACTTATAACAATACTTAAATATTTGTAATAGCACTCAGTAATGGAACAGACCTAAATGCTAATTTCTGAACACACGAATAAAATTCGATTCTCACCTCGAATTTTTTTTACTGGTAAAAAAAATAATATTGTATAAGGAGTGTATTCCAGCCAGGGTACCACACTCCGAATGCAGATTTTATGAATGGGAGCTCCTAGGCAATCTGCGTACCCCGATACGAATGCGCCAGACTGGAAGGGACGGGGGAAACGGAAGATCCCCAAGAAAACCCGCCGGCCAGTGACATCGTCCGGCATGATTCCCACACGCGGAAACCCGGGAAGCGACCCCGTCAGAGTTCGAACTCGAACTGCCTTGGTGGAAGGCGATTGGTCTGACAACTCGGCCGGCGCGACTCCCTTTTTTACTAGTATTGATTTTCTACTTATACATTAGTTGGAAAAATTAATTTATTTGTTTTGCATTGAATATGATAATCATCACGAGATTGCAAGGTTTTTCATGTTTGGACGAGTCCAATCCACCACCACAGAACAGGCCATTCCGTATTCTTATTGTGTGTTAGGAAATTCAGCTTATGAATTTGAGTGCCTACCACTTATGAAAAAGTAAGTCGAAAATTAAGACTTCAAAACCTAAACTGAATTTTAATGGAGATATGTTCCCTCAAAAATACTATTTGAAAATATAATATCACCATATGCCGGAGTATCATTAAATGACGACAACGACCTTTGCAACTTGTCATGCATGCATGGTCGCACAATCTTAAGGGGCCTCCCTACTTGCGCTTGATACGCGCTGCAGCTTGTTACGACTATTCTTTTGTTCAAGAAATTATTTAACGTGCATTATATTTGTATATCTACGAAAAGAACACACACTTCAAACTATGTCGCTATAGTTTAAAAAATTCGCCATATTTATTTAAAACATCATTTCCAGGCCCCTCAAAATGGCCAAAAGTGGGTTTCTCAGACTAACGTATCTATAAAAATAATAACCAGGTTCTAAAAACACAACTATAGAAACAAGCGTTAGATTTTGAGCTATGTTGGCCACAGATAAAATAATGTGGTCACCGCTTAAAGTCTTATAGGGAAAAGGATAATAGTAAAGTACTGTACGCCAGCTGAGTGGCTTGCGCGGAGAGGCGATAATGCAATACATAAGTCAGTTAATGGCAACCTTACCGCTCCTGCCTCACACACACAAACGTAGTCTATCTAGGGAGGCCCCTTAGCCTTTACGCTAGGCGTTCGTTACACTCGGTAACTTTGAATGTGTTGTGTCGCTGAATCATGTCTTCGCTGCTAAAAATAATTTGCAGACATTTTATTGTTGTAGCAAGAGCGCCTTTTGTTTGCTATACCGTCGGCCATCGTAGCGTTACGATGCGAGAGGTCCTGAGTTCATATCTCAGCTCGGGCATGACTGCTGCGTTGCCCCTTCACCTCACTGTACCGCCACCTGTTCGCTATACACGTCATATTGTTTAACCATCACCATACTTTCGTATAACCTTCCGGTAACCCCCTGTTATTTTCTGTATGGTATTAACGAGAGTTTGTCACCGAATTAAAAATCTCGATAAAACTCAACAATGGTTGGAGAGTGGTGCTTAGTATCCAGCAGTTAGCAAAAATACGTTTTCAGAATTAGAATTTCAAGGTATCATATCTCCATTAAGGTGGCCGCCTGCGTGACCGTGTTTGCGCCTTCGGAGAGTAGAAATGCGGAAACGGTAAGGACGACATAGCACGAGCATCGCATCTCATCTTAGCCTTTAGGCGCAAGACTCTGAGCTGGCGTGCAGTCTGCTCGCAGACAACTCGTCTCTATGTGACATTCTGCTGTGACGCTATCCTTATAAGACATATTGTAATTACCTATACCATTAAAAGAATCTGCGGCAAGATTTTCATACCTGAAAAGGATCGCAATAAAATATGCTTTAATAAGCAGTAGCGAACCTGAAACGAGTAGCCTACTGTATAGGTTACACACGTATAACGTTGAATGCTACTCCTAAGATAACATCACTCATGCGCAATAAGCAGTTTTTGAATAATCTTGTAACGGCCAAAGCTCTGCACACCTCTCGGCAGCCAGGTCATGCGGCCACCTTAACATATATTTTAAATAAAAATGTAATAAATTTTCTAAATGAGTTTTATAAAGAATCATCTTACTAAATTTGAACGTATAGTTTTCGAACCAAGCAGACGAAGTGGCGGTGTATCTGTAGAAGATGGCGAAAAGGAACGTAGCATAAACAGTTGATGATGTGAATTATTGTGCTCGACTGCTGGCTAGACGGGAGGTATCTAGGCTGTAGGTGAAATGCAAGACCGAAGGCCGCATAACAATGGCGTGCATGGCGTGAACGTGGCATACACTGTCTTCGTGCCATACGTACTTGTAACCGCACACTGAGAGAAAGAATTGTTTCATTATACTAAATATATTTGTTTGGGTGATGTTTGCTTCAGCTAAACAATATTTTGTTGGTAAGACCAAGCTTGGAGTCCTCCAAACAAATGTATTTATTTCCCTCGACCAAATTATTCATTTAAACGCACTTTGTTTGTGCCAAACGTATATTTGGTTACTAAAGGACGTCGAATAAATATTTTGTGTAAACAAACAACTTGTTACAGCTTGTCAACAAAATAATATTGTTAGTTATAAGTAGGGCCACGATTTTGTCGCGAAAAGATTTTTGCCCCACTTTGTTTCAGTGACTCACGTGCACATCGGCAGTTCTGTTTCAAGGTTATTGGCAGCGTGTCTTTGTTCAGACACGTTTCTCATTTGACTGCACCAATCAGAATAAGATTATTGTGACTTCTTACGTCTGTAATTTGCCAAGGCAAGTGAGGGTTAAATTATCCAATTACGGGTGATGTAACAGACCTGTAGACGTGCACATGACGCATCGAAACTAAATGTTGCAAAAATCTTTTCACCATAAAATCGTGGCTCTAGTTATAAGTGATGTGCTTTGAACCAAAATTTTTTTTTCGATGGACTAAATGATTTTGTTGGCGAAACTAAATCAATTTGGTTGACTTGCGTAAGATGGCAGGCTGGCGTGCGTGAGCGAAAAGATGGCGAACGCTGTATACCTCAACTTTCAAAGTATAAGCTTGTTCGACAAGTAGGACGTCTAAACTGTTAATCAGCATTATTAAAGTATCTTGATTTTAGCTATAACAATTTCAAAGTGGTTTATTCGATCGATCACAACGGAAAATGCTATAAACTTGAATAAAAACATCGCAGCTGCACGTCTCGTGCTTTGTGCTGCGGTGCACGGCAGATATTTGGTAATATTATCTGACGTCGTTTACATTTTTGCAGACAGAAGACAAAAATGTTTGAAAATAAAGCAGTACAATCGTAATTTAATATTAGGCCTAACTATTCCTATACAAATAACAATCCCGTTATCACAGAAGTACTCGTAGCTCAGTTGGTTAGGTCAGGACTAGAAAGAACGAAGGGAATGGATAGTGGATCATATCCCGGTCCAACCATACTTTCTTTTAGGTCTTAAAATTTTTAGAAATTTGTTAAGATTATAAAACATATTTTTTAGTTCTTAAAATATTGCGTGTGCCTTTAATATGTCTAACGAAATATTTTTATGACCAGCTAAATATTTGGTACTGCTAACAAAATTCAGTTATTTGCCTCAAACAAATCGAGGGAACAAAATAATTTGGTACGAGCAAACAAATATCTAATTGCCCCTATACAAACAAATGAATTGGTTGATTCAAACAAATTTTGTTTGCACCAACAAAATTGTTTTCTCAGTGCACGCGCTGTCAGGCGTGTACCTCTGTCAACGCGGCAGCTATCGAGCCTTTATTTAGGTGTGTCTCAAAGCGGTCATGTACCTCTTTAGTTCTTTTATATACGTGTCTCATTGTAAGTTCAAACGTTTATAAATACACATTTTTAAAAGTAACACAAGAACGTTGTGCATTTCGTCCTTTGTAATAATAACTCGGTCATTGTTAAAAGGCACTATATCCAAAATCATTTGAGTGTGTCATAAATTAAAGCAAGGGAATTAGTTCGTCTTGACCGAATTTACAAAAAAAAAAAAAAAAGATTTTTTGTATGTATAGAAGGTAAGGCCTGAGTTACTGTCACCGTAAGTTGGACCAGCGTAACAAAACAATCTGCATTGCAATGAAAACAGATAGTCTAGACATTTGGACTTAGTGCAGTTTAGCAATGACCGATTCATACCTTTTGCTGTCTTATTTAAATAATTTTTACAGTACTAAACGTAATATTTTCAGTGCTATTTTTGCAACAGTTTTGGGCATTTGAAAGGTTGTTACTTACCATGAACCACAATCATATTATGATGTACTTGTAGAACAGGAAGCTTATACATGGCCAGCACTGTGCAAAGCAGGGTTTTGTATACAGTGCGTCCAGTTTATCCTCTTTGTGAGGCACACTTACAAGCCTCATTTCGGGTGTGTGGTATCAACTGTTTATATCTCGACAATCGAAGTTCAAGTCCACGTTTCATTGGTCGTGGGAAGGAAACCAGATCTAGGCCAGATAATGTGCAGAACCGAACATATAAACGTATTTACAAAACGTGAAAATAAAAATTTATGGAAGACTTAAGAAGTAAAAGGAAAAAAGAACATTATTTAAATTGGGTCTTGGCGTATACACAGATAGGCCAGGAAGGATTAGGAGGGAAGGGTTGGATTCTATTTTGGTCAAAAATCCCCCCTCCTTGAACACAATTTTTACACCGATAATTTTTTTTATTGTGTATCTAGGTTTTAGAATAATGGGCAAATGTTTTCTCCTTTTTACTGAAACCCTTGCATATCACACAACAAATATGTTCAAGTGTTTATTCAAATTTATAGACTCCCATGCTCTTATACTCATACACGGACTATTAACATTATAATTTATTAAATTATTGAAATAAATATCAAACAAACCCCTGACAAGTTATAACTCGGCGGCTGTAAGGTAATTTACGTAGGTAGACTTTCTATGTTCTTGAGTGTATACTTTTTAAGTTAAGTGTAAGAGAAGAATAGACGGTGTAACATTGCCATAAAACGACTAAGTAAATCAAACAACTATGTCTATAAACCCTTAGAACTTCGGTTAGTTGACTGTGTCTGGACTGTGGACGTATTCTGCTATGATGCGATGTGATTAGCGTCCGCTTGCTTCTTACAATCCTACGTTACGCAGCATGTTGAGTGACTGCTGTCTTTCTGTCGTTCTTACTGTCAACTCGGAGTGGCTAGCGAAGACTCACGTCAAGAACGCGACGAAGTGTGTCTCACATTTTTTACATTAATATTGTGGACGCGTGTATAAAATATTCGAACCCATTATTTTATGTCCAAGAGAACTATCACTAGATCGTATTGTACAGATAGCGTTTGAAAATTTATGGGAATCAAATGCTACCACATTAGAGAAGCTTACATAAATGTAGAGCATTACTTAATAATAAAACAAAAATTATGTTACAGTAACATTGCATTTACGTAATTCAATCATAACACAACATGTCACGTCTTTAATTTACATTTATATAAGTTGTATTACAAGAAACACAAAATCCAAACAAACGCCACGAAAGGATATTAAAATATCTGATTAAAAATCAGTATGTGTTGTGTGGAGTGTATTGCAAAGAAAGAAAAAAAATGCATGGAATAAAGAGTTAATACTTATTTGACTGAATTATTATAATACTAACTTTCCTAATTTATAGTGAAAGTGTAACCGGGGAACCTTTTACGCACCAAGAAAAACTAAGCAAAAGTGAAATATGAACTGTATGCACCTGTAAAGACTAAACGCCTGCATAAGACTAGAATTCGTTTCTTAAATCTGAGAAGATGCACATTGACCGTTGAATACATCCTAGGTTACACATCGTTTGACTACAAAATTAAAATAAGTATTTCACTTACTCCTCCCGGCCATGGTTGCTTTTCTCAGCTAATCAATGAGCGCTCTTCATAAAACAAGCTGGACTAGTTGAGCGGTTTTGATAACTGTTACACCTAATTTTATCTACACCTGTAAAGTTTAATTCGTTATCAGCGTTTATGTGACCGTCTTCCCAAACCGCCGAAATGAACGCAGCGCTCCGGGCGTTACAACTTTGTCCTAAAACTACCCAACATGCGTAGGAATAGCATTTGAAGCAGAAATATATAATACGTATAAAACATTCATGACTCTCACCAAAAATTAAAATTATATATATACATATGTGTGTGTAACGTATTGACGAAATTCATATCTATGGTTGTTGGAATATCAAATGTAATTAAAAATGCTCTTACAGCCGCCAATCTGAAAATATGAACACGGCACCAACAAAACACCTAATGTCATATTTACTTTACTAATATACGTGTGTGTGAGCTTATCAAAATTAAGATAAATGGTTCCTGAGATATCACACGTTATGGAAAATATTCAAATGGCTTGTAACATATGACCAAATTTAAGCCCCGTTATACTATTTTATCACGTCAGATGTGTTCATTGTAATTTAATTTTACGAGTATTCTATTTTCTGAGTTTTATCTGTTAAATTTATTTTATTTTTGAGATGGCTGACATAGGTTAACTATTTTTGTTTAGTGCAATAAGATTACTAAGAGAAAGGCTTAGTTCAGAAAG
>PNEQ01055461.1:9953-25504 GCA_003012365.1 Medauroidea extradentata
TTTATTTTTATTGTTATTTTCTTTACTGTCCCATAGTTTTATTTTTATTGTTATTTTCTTTACTGTCCCATAGATTTATTTTTATTGTTATTTTCTTTACTGTCCCATAGTTTTATTTTTATTGTTATTTTCTTTACTGTCCCATAGTTTTATTTTTATTGTTATTTTCTTTACTGTCCCATAGTTTTATTTTTATTGTTATTTTCTGTACTGTCCCATAGTTTTATTTTTATTTTAATTTTCTTTACTGTCCCACCTTTATCGCACACTGTACTTGCTTACAATCATAAACTGATGTACACAGGCATGTAGCCAGGATTTGTGAAAGGGAGGGGTTTTGGCTTGGGAATATTGTGAAGAAACACCGACTACCTCTTTAAAGTGGTGGGGTCCGGGGGGCCCTCCCCCAAGAAAATTTGGATTTTAAGGAGCAAAATAGTGATATTTCAATAGTTTTAGTAACTAAAAATAAGAATATGTGTTGCTGATGAAAATATTAAAATTTTAAAACATAAAACGTAATTAATTTTTTACCCTTATGAAATGGTTATTTGGGGGTACTCCCCCAAGAAAATTCTGGAATTTAAGGTGCAAAATATTGCCTATTTTAGCAGTTTTTTTTTTTTCTAAAATTGACTATGCTAATGGTAAAATATATTATTAAATTTTAAATATGAAATATTTCTAGTTTTCCGCCCCTTTAAAGAAGTGCTCCTCTCTCTAGAAAAAATGGATTTTGAGGTGCAAAATAGTGTTATCTTAGAAGTTTTCGTAACTACAGATTGAGTAAATACTACTGGTAAAATATTATAAATTTATTAGTATGAAATGTTTTCAATTTTTCACCACTTTGAAATGGGGGTTTGGGGGTTCTCGACCGAGAAAATTTTTGATTTCAGGGTGCAAAATATGGCTTTTTTTAACTGTTTTCATAACTAAATTAAGAAATTTCTATAAGTGAAAACATTACACATTTTTTATATGAATGTTTTCAATATTTTTGGTGGACCCCCACTAACCCCCCCTTGGCTACGCCCCTTGATGTACATATCTGTTGCTTACCTCAGATTCAAACTAGGAACATACCAGCCTGAAATTGCAATAGCAGTCCTTTAGATAATATGTGCTGGAATGTCACTATGTGATGACATTTGAAGTGAATAGCTTTCTCAGTCATGTTATTTGCTTGTTTGTCTGTCTGTAAGTGAAGAAGATTCTGGTTGAGTTTCAGCCTTACTTGCTCTGCCTTCATTCATCTTGTAATTCTGACATAATTTCTTGTAAAAGTAAAGGTGTTATTTGCACTTATTACAGATGGTGAAGATGCACAGCGAGAGTTCGTCGTTTGGTGTTCCGAACCTTAACTTTGGTTACTTTGAAGGTTGCGATGAGTCGACGTTAGAGCAGTTGGGGTCCCACTACAGGAAGCTGTGTGAGATGAGGGATATGCTACAAGCTCAACGTAGCAAACTGAAACTTGTCTTGGAGAACTTCAGCTCGAGGAGAAATGGTAAGGGAATTGATTTAACAGTGTATCTATTTCAAGGTCACATGCACTGCAGGTTTGCAAGAACCAGCTGCCCCTCCCTTCATGAACAACAGCAGCTTATGCAAGTATTTTCCAATAATAAATATATACCTCCACACCAAAAGTTAGGATCAAACTAGAAATTTGGAGGAGTTTAGTGTCTAAGCACTTAGCAAATCACAACTACAGATACATTTAAGAATAACATTAAGGTGGCAGTCTGGCTGGTGCTCAACTCGGAGTTGGGTTTTTCTCACAATGCTTATCTACAAAAAGAAAACACACTTCAGACTACTTAAGACACCATGTACGTTGGATGTATTATTTCAAATCCCTCAAACTTGGCTAATATCAGCTTTTGCAGACGGTTATTTCTGAAGATATGTGTACCTGAATCATTCAAAATTGAGGCCTACAATTACATTTAACTTTGCTACAATGGGGGGTTCATTAAAATTGTAGGATCACCACTTAAGGCACCTGCCTACTAGCCATGTGTTTGTGTGAGTCAGGCACAGCACCAAGGGCGATGTTGACTGACTCATCTGGTGCAGTATCGCCTCTACCGCAAGACACTGAAACGGCGTGCAGTGGTATCATAGATCACGGACCTGACAATTTCAGTGGTGACCCCATCTTTTTATTGGTCAAAAGTTTTAAGTAAGTGAATTGCATTGCATGCTCCTAGAGTAGTTTCACACGAATCTCGCCAGTAGTTTTTCAGATACAACAAATTGAAAAAGCTGTCTTTAGGCATTTTGAGGAGCTCTGAAATGATTTGTCTAATTGCCTTTATGCTTTGAAACGACTCTTCAGTAATCATTTGAAATTTATTTTTTTTGTACATTGACACAATGGACATGTGGAATAGTTTTAAAAAATGTATTTACAAACATGCTGCAACACATTTTAAGCGCATGTTAGGCGAGGCCCTTAAAGTCCCACAGTAAAAACTTTACAACGAGAATGCTGTGCGCACATTTACCACGACTTTGGTCGTTGAGGTGAATCTCACAATACATTACCGACTGACGTCACTAGTAGTGTCTTATCGATTTTCATATCACACACAAACACACCTTTCACCAGGTGGCTGCCTTGATGCCAAAATCTTTGGTGGTTGAAATAGGAGTGGTTACAGAAGTTTTTGTGAGCTATGAACAGCGAGATCTTGTAAGATCTCATAAAGATGAAATAGGCTAAGTCGTGCAGCAGTGAAGCACAAGGACGAGGAAAACGGTAATGTCCTAGAAACTGCCTGTGAATGGCAACATTTGAGACTCTTCCCTGCAACCCTTTTCATGGTTGATAAGTCGTAAGAATTCTCTACTAACATACTGTCCTAAGTTCAATTTATGTACGTGCAGTAAAAATACATTTCTGTCTAGGAAGAATCCACATGGGCAGTAGTCATGTATGGGGTGATCCTGGCTTTAGAAAGGCTCATAGCACAATGAAACTACTGTAGTACAGTATTTTACATCACACATTTAGTTTTTCAATATAAAAACATTGTTGGGATGGTCATCACAAACTACCATTTGTATATCATATAGTTTATGTACACGATGAGGATGGCTTGGAAAAATAACTGCAACATTTTTCCTTTGGAAAATTAATACAATGTTAAAAACAATGTGCAGAAAATAAAATTCGTAACGAAATATAAGTTTATCCAGTGACATCAAATGTGTAACAATATTATTATCCGATCAAAAAAGTGTTTCAGGTAGTTCAGTGGTCAGACCATGTGTCTCCCACCGCTGCAATCAGGTTTTGATTCCTTGGTCCTGATTTTCTTATCTGAGAAACATGGTGGACTTGCAGCAGGATTTCTTGGGGTTCTCCCATGTTATTTGCCTCTCTCCCTTCCCCTGTCCTTGCATTCTGCGTTTAGGTCGTACTCATCTCACGTAATCCTTGCTAGTGTTCAAGACTCCACTGTTAGGTGCTGCTAGATCACTGCACTCAACACAAAACCAGATGTGTATCTTTGAATAGATAGTAGTTTAGATGGAATAAAGGTGTAAGTTTTAAACAGTCTTATCTTGATTAGTAAAATGTTTTGTTAACTTTGTTTCATACACACTAACTTCATTAAATTGTGACAGTTCTGAGGGCTTTTATTTTTTGTACAATGTACATGTTTAATACAATGACAGTCAACATTTTGAGCTCTGAAGTAAACGTAATGTGTATGTTCTTTTAATTTTCTCTTGCCTTGTGACTGATATTATATAATGTAAACAGCAACACATTTTTTCTTAACAAAGAACTGTATAAATGGAGAACTTACTTTAATTCTTACACAGTTCTATTTTTGTGGGTGTACTGTATTTGAAAAAGTTGTTGTTTGTGATTGATACTGAAGTTGATGTTTTTCTGGAGAAGCACCATGCAACTACCTGGACAAAGCTACGATGACGGGGACCCCAATGATGACGACGACTACAAACGATGAGGTACCGGTAGAGACTAGGGAGGTTCGCAAGTGGGGAGAGGCGGACCTGTCGTCTTACAGCGCTAACATCAGACAACAACTGGACCAGGTGGTGGAGCCCCCTGACTCAGAGGACGTCTCTCCAGGGCAAGACAAAGTGCGCATGTGTCCTCTCTGCAGGCAACTCTACGACATGTCCTCGTCCACGTTCGACGACTTTGCCAAGCACGTGTACGCACATTTCCAGGCCGAGGAGGATGTGGAACTCGCATTGGACAATTTTGAAGTGATACCAAAATAAACTTGGTTGGTTAGAGCTGAATGCTGCAGTACGCAGTGGCTGTCTGCATGAGTGAAGTGTTCACATTTGTGTACTTTGAAGACCCCTTATAGTATTTTATATAGACCAGTAGTATTTTGACAAGTATCCATTTCAGATGTGATAAATCTCATGTTGGCGCTATCTGCCCATTGCTAAGAGTGCCTGAAACACAATGTACTTGTTTCTTTTGCCCTAACACATTAGAGTAACGTTAGTACGATCCACATATAAGCGCTGCTGTTGCAGTAACGGAGTTACAAGCATTGCGAGCTACACACTTTAGATATGGGCTCAAGGGTCAAACATGTGACATTCAAATAGTTTTATTGAAATATGGAAACTAGTACCTGTTTATTTGTAAACAATATAACTTTATGTATTGTTTTTATTACTGATATTGCTATAGCCTACATACCTGCACTCTTTTTTAAGGGACCAGGAAAAAGGATGCAAAATATATTGACATTTACATGAAGTGATGTTTAAATCCTGAAAGCACTGTAAGCAAGGTGAAGTTGGCTTGTTGTTGATCACTGTAATTAGCTGAGCACAGGCTCAATATTTGCTTCTGTGTAACAAACTCGTAGCGTCGTAGTATGTGCCTTATCAACATAATGATGACAGCATTTGGTATGAAAACGTCAGAGTACTTTGACACACTTCTGAGGTTTATGTGGATGAAAAATTTACACTTTTGTAAGCACCATTTTTATAAAAGAATACTTTTAATATAAATAATAGTCCATCATTACTTACTGCTAGGAAGATATGAGCTAAGATGCACAGCTCTCAGTAATAATCACGGAGCATTCTTATTATATATTTGTGTTCCCGGAAGTTAAAATAATTGAGACAGTACATTTTATACTAAGTTTTACCCAGTCAGTGTTAACATTGTGTATTGACTGCAAGTTGCATGTAGAGCGATATCTTCAACCTGTTTGTTCAGTGCTATGTATCTGCTCTCCTGTTTATTGAATTATTGGTTATTATAGGAAGGGGACGGGTGGAAAGAAAGCAAATTTTTAATAGAGATGGATGATTCTTTAATTTTTATTTTGAGGATATTATTAGCCACTGTTGTTCATCTGCACATACAGCGTGAGCGTCATGGTAATGCCTGCTATTGTAGCGGCAGAAGCAATTGTTTCTACCTTAAAAATAAATAGGAATCTGCATTTTGCTGTTAGATGCTGTTCTTGGTAGTTAACGGCGTAGAGTTTTTTCAGCGTTTGGTGTGAAAGTATGAAGTAATATGATTGCAAATCATGTGATCTGTGTGGTGCTGCGAAGGATTAAATTTTACTTGTTCATGTAGGATCAGTGTGGTTTTATTTTATAAGACTGTGAAATTGTTATATGCTGAACTTGTTGGTAGGTATGAAGTTGTCTTTGACAAAGTACGTAATGAACAAATGTATGAATTAGTAGTACAGTTGCTTTGTGAAACCATCTGCTACAGAATTTTAAATTTTTTTATTTACCAGATAAATGACTTCTGAAGATATAAAACGAGATACTATATTTTATTTTGCGCTTGTGTAATAATGTTATTTTTTATGAATTTTAATTAGCTGTATGTATTTATGTAGTATTTGTATTTATTTTGACATGTATACAGTATGTTCATTGGATTATGGGGAAGGACGGTGTGACTGGGTTGTCTCCCGTTTCTCACTCGCTGCTTGTTGTTTAATAACTCGTCAATGGCACATAGGCGGAAAGTTTGAGGTTATGGTTCAATCTCGGGTTATATTAAAGGAAAGTGTTTTTGCTCGTACCTAATTTTATTTTACGATCAAGCAGTTCCATTACAACACTAGACGTACATAACTTCTCACTGCTAGCATACCAAATGGACTCAAACTTCAATTACTTAATTTTAACAAGATTATATGTTACTACCATGTCCGTTTTTTTTTTCGTACTGATTCTCGAAAATTGTAAACACTTGCTGAAACGCAGAGCTCAAATCAAAACAACTCTAGTCTCAATAAACTGTAACACTTTCACTCCAGATTGCTCAACTGAAAACTACAATCTTCTGTGTTCCTGGCGGTTATGACCGACCACAACTTTCGCTTGCCCTCGCACTCACTGCCTTGCGACTTCTACTGCAGCCCAACTCGTAGTCTTGCCCACAGCAACGGCCTTGCTAGCTACGAGCACGCCTCGACCGAGTGATAAAACACGATCCCAACTAACAAATATACTTCAAATTCATATAGAAAGCGTTACAACTATTACATTTGCTAATTTGACAAAGAAATAACATACTATTTTAAAGTAAACCTGTTAATTGAGGACAAAAATTGAAAACAGGAGAGACTATTTCCACGGTGCAATACTCTAAACAGACAAGGTAAAAGTTGATCAACGCGCGTCAATCAGCTACGTCATGGAGAAATTCCATGAAGCCGATGATTTGACCACAGTGTCTGCGCCAGAAATCCTACAACCTGGAGAAGCTTGCAACACAAAAAGTTACTCACTTCACCAGGACAATTTCATAAGCTACTAAAAATTGCCAAAACCAAAAAAATATTAAAAATACAAGAAAAAGTTATATCAACAAATTTAGTTAAAATTCTACTGTAGTCAATTGGAAACTAAACAAGCCAGGAATATAAACAAAAAAATACACTTTAAAAATCCAGACTGTATTATATATTTAAATTTTGAAAACTTAATTTAATTTACTCATGTCCCCACTTACGTTATTGATTCCTGTTGTATCATCCTGGACACCTTACGCAGCAATACTGAATTATGGCATACAGCTGGTAATTAAATATTTAAATTGAAACAAGAAAATATCTTACGTAAATTTTAAATAAGATAGGGGGAAGTGGCTGCACACGTCACAGAGGGGGCATTTAAAGAACAAATTTTTGGGCCATTACTTCATGTTGTCTATATAAGTACTGTGTGACTTGTGTCAATTCATTTGTTACTTTTTAAAGTATGCTGTGATTTTAGTTTTATATGTAGTTATTGCCCTAAAACTGTCAATGATTGTAACAGAAACTTGTTGATCATCCACTTTGTATATTAACTGCACCATATTAATATGTAAATACATTTTAATTAAACAACCACAGTAAAAACTTAATTTTCATATCCATAGAGTGAAAACAATATAATTTACTGTAACATATAAAATTTTATTCAGATTTTACGATATATGATTTTACGATACATGTGTGTGTAGTATTTATTGGTACGGTATTATTGTGAATAATCTAAGATTTTTAATTATGTGGAACATTATCCCATAATTTAGCATGAGTAATCTGGACTTGACTGTATAATAGAACCCTTATATTACACTGGTGAGATAAAACATCGGTACACGCTTCCACTACAATGGAGCTCAACCTCGAAACCCAAGATAACAAAATCAGTGATGATGGCAAAAGTCTGCAAACATCTTCAACATGTACACTGTTAACATGGGAGAAATATTGGGAACCAGAGAAAGTGGTATATTTAAAAGGAAAATGTATCTCAAGGGAATGTGAAATATGGGTTTTGTTGTTTTTTCATCTCTGTTTTATAAATCTATTCCTCTGGTATGATTTAAATATGTGCATTAGGGAATAAGAATAGAAGTTTTCAATGACCAGGTATCAATATAAATGTATTTCAAGTGCATTGCTAGTTTGCTGTGGCACAAAAATATGTATTTTAATAATGGTAGCAGTTTACCGTAGTTGTAGGAAAGTTAGCATGTTACAATTTCTAAATATAGTAGTTATCAAGGCATACAATCTGTGCAGTCGCTCACTTTATGCTGAGACCAAGAAACCTTGAAAGCCAGTTTACTAACATGCACTGTTGTCAAGACTGAGGTCTTTAAAGATATTAAATATTTTATTTTAAATTGTGTGTATGCTTGTTTTCATGTAACCCAGATGTCCTGTGGAAATTGTGAAGAAAACTTGTCTATATGTGTGTAAATAGACATTCTATAATGACAAGGAAAGATATTGTTCGAAATGTATACTGAAGGGGGAGGGGGTGGTCATCAACAATTTTAATTGTTTTAAAATTTTTTATATTTGTACAGGATATGGTTTGTTTTGTAGTCATACACTGTGACAATTGTTTACTGAAATTAAACTTCTTTAGTTTTCATGCGTAATTTTTTATTTTAACTTTTTTTAACCATAAAAAATATTAAGTTTTTATACCTAATTTTGGCATATCCTGTAACACTGTTCTTCGATGTGAATTATCATATTTAATTTCGGCAAGTGAATTTTCCTTTCTAGTTATGAAAATGGTTTATGTAAATTTGGACACTTGACATCACGTTAAACCAAATTTATGAAAGCTAAAAATTTTCCTTACAGTAAAAAATAATCGCAGTGTATATCTACAAAACAAATAATATCCTGTAATGTGAATGTAATGAAATTTTATAAAACACTAATAACTTGATGAATAACTTTTAACTCTGGCCACTCAGACAGTGGCGTTACTTCACTCACATCTATTCTCCTGGATTCTCGCTGCACACTTCCAAAATAAAATTGACATCTCCTGCATCATTTGCCAGCAACCTACTTCTTCATACAACACATTTAATATTTAATTGCATTAGTTTGCTTACCCACTTCCTGCTTGCCCTCTTCTACTGCGAGCACATGGTACACAACCTTATGTACAGTTGTACCCGACTCCGTGGCCTACAGTGTAATATCTCAAAAATCCATCTAAACGTAAGAGATCGCAAAGATCTTATTCTTAGTTTCACTGTAGGGCAGTTTAGATAAAAAAAATGGATATATACTATTAGAATGGTTACTAGCAATTATGTTTGAATTTTCATCAACATTTTCATTCTTATAATTTTGTAGGTAACGTGCAATTTCCGCAGTATTTTTCAATAACTTTTTTTGTTGATATTGCTGTAAACGTTGCTAAAATTTTTGCTGTCAATATTTCCTTTCTGTTATTTACGTGTAAACAGGCCTTAAGCTCATGTGTACAGAAACATTCAACCATTCATAGTTTGTATATTCTTTAATAAAATCGAAGTGCAATTATTTTAACTTAAATTTCATTGAATAGTGGGTTACATAACAAAACAGTATTTAGTGTATGTGCTAACCTGGTAAGGTAAGTGGGTTTTATGTCTCGTTGACAGTGAGGATATGAGAGACGGTGAGACACAACTTGTTACAATAACAGGAGCTGGGAGAGGAGTTGGCCATGGCCTTAATTAAGGAACCGTTCCAGCATGCACCTGGAGCAATTCTGGGAAATTATGAAAAACTAAAATAAAAAATGGCCGGTGCCAGTAATCGAACCCGGGTCCTTCCGAATGGGAGTCCAACGTGTTACCGTTGCACCACCTCGCTCAGTCGTGCATACTAATGTCTTTCACTCGAGAAATTTTAAATGCTCCTCCTGGAAATACAAACATAAGTACTTGTTCCATGATGTAATGTTCGGTACAAGTTCTACTGGAGGCTGCCACAAAACCTGTTATAGAGGATGTGTGGTAATTTGCAGGTATGAACTGTGCTACGTGAATAATCGTAAGTGATGTAACTAAGCAAATACTACAGTAATACTCATCTGGGCCTTAGTTTATGAGATAGGCACTGCCTTGCAAATATTCTTGCAAACAAACAAACAAACAAACTAATGACTGTTTACTAAATATTTTCAACTTTTTATATGAGATTCTCTTGGCATAGACACTTTATGAATTACAGTAGAACCTAGATTTTACGACCACGGATTTTACGACGATTTTCTCAGGCACCGTCAAACTTAAAATAAAAAAAAAAAAATAAAAGTATTGTAATTAAGTATAATTGTTATACGTATTTTTTAACATTCAAAACTTGTTTGTGTGTTAGCAACGATTATAAAGATATTTGAGCAAAAACTGACTTTGTACTTGAATTTTTCTTACATTTAAGGGTTATAAATGGTCTAAGTCTACATTGATTTTGAGTAGATTTTTTTTGGGAACTGTAGACCATCGTAAAATCGGGGTTCTACTGTACTTGACATCCTTTATGAGCTTGTATAAAGGCAGTTACTATAGAAGATAAGCCTGAAATAACCTGTCGCAACACAAGTAAATTCAAGAACATTTTTAGAAATGTTATTGCTTTAAATATTTCATAAGTAATTAATTTAAATATCTACCAAATATAAATAAAACTAAAATAATTTTAATGTAGTATAACAGACAGATGTACAAGTACCTACAGTTGATACTTGTAAATAGGTACACAGTTGTGAAGGGACGAGACATTTTTTCACGAAAGCGCGGTCGCGATGTTTCGCCAGTATCGAACTGGCTTTTTTGGGCGACAAGATATGGGACACTGCAGTCCAGTCGACAGTGTGTGCTGTATCCTGTAAGCCTAGCGGCCGGAAGGGGAACTAAGCATGGCGGCAATTTCAAACATGGGGCAGTAATGTAGGTCAGGTTGTGATAGCTCCTAATGGACGGGGAGGGGATGTAACTATCTGATACTGAGGCCATGGAGGCTGTAATGTATTGATGGGCCAGTTCCCAGAATCTGAGCTCTGAACTATTGCAAGAAAATGGCAAGTATTTTACAATTTGAAGTTGAAGTAGGTAGGTGAATCAATGGAACAGGAACCACAGCGAGAACTACAAGGGTAGGAGCATCTGGGGTTTACTGTTTTGCTGGAGGTTGCGGTTGGTGGTAGTTTTGGACGGACTAGTTTATTGCTGAGGTTGGGTGGTCGTTTCAAAACTAATCTGCGAGGTTTTGAAAACAAGTCATGTGTTTGTGTTTACAAGTATAATCTGTAAATACTTGTCCCTTAGTCTGTTATATTACTTTGTTAGCATAGCAACCTATTTCCTGCCATTTTAAATTAGTACATGTGTACCGTAAACCGGAGTTACTTTGTGACTAGTCGTGACTTTGTGCTACTTAAAATGTGTATTTTGTAGTTTAGTAAAAAAATTTGTTATTTTAAATAGTTAATAATACTCTAATATAGTTATGGTACCTATTTCTTATACTAATAACCTAAAAATAAAACATTTTGTGTGCAGTCATAAAGCACAGAACGTTTACAAACTTATTGCGGTCTTGGTTTCTGGGTTAGAATGGCACCTGGATTGACAGAGTAACCAATGTTTCGCGAAACAGTTCAGTTGGCATCTTCACTGTCTCAAGGCTTCGAGACCTTGAAGATGCCAACTAAAATGTTTGGTGAAACACTGGTTACAACCAACCAGAAGTGGCTCAAGCCCAGAAAGCAAGGAGGTAGTGACAACGGCTACAAAAGCGTACCCACTTCCACATTTTATTTATGTTGAGGTTTATTTAAAGTTTTCCTATAATACAGACAACGGTAACGAAAGCCTGCAATCGGTATTAATACTTTTATTTATAAACCTCTTTTTCTAATGTTAATCAAGCTAATATCTTTACTATGCATGCTGTGCCTCCACTGGTTCATTATTACGTCTTCCAGCACCCCCTTCCCCCACAGTATACACATAAACTTGATGGATTTAAATTTTTCCATAAAATGGGATAGTAGAAGCCTGAAACTTCCACCACACAGGTGATTAATTCCATTATTTGTAATAACCGAGAACATTTTGAGCAGTGTTGCAGTGCCAGAATTTTCAGTGCCGGAGCTCTAAGTATTTCAGACCCATTGGTTCATCCATCCGCTCCAATTAAAGCGGGGGGGTCAGGGGGTCCTCCCCCGGGGACCTTTGAGTTTGAAGGTGCAAAATAAAGCTATTTTGCCAGTTTTACTGGCAGAAATAATAACAAAATTGCTAACAGTGGCGGAGCTTCCGCTCCTGCCTCAAGAGCAGTGGCGGAGCGTCGCACCGCCTTGCTCCGCCCCCACTACAACACTGATTTTGAGGCAAATATACACATGAATGGCAACACACTGAGTACTTATGCACTTCTTTCTCAACCATATTTAATTAGTAGCCTAGCTGTTTGTTTCTGGCTACCAGCATTTTCTTTTATTTATATTTCGCTAACTAAAAAAATACATACTTACTGTAAAGTCATGTGGGATTATTTTGTACTTAGTTTTGGAAAAATCAAATTTCGTAAATCGCCAAACAATCTGCCGATATCACGTCACATACTATTCATTGTGTTTTATGAAGAATGTTATGTGAGATTTTTATTCGTGCCTTATAAACATCAACACAGTTTGTTTAACAATGACGACATCCAAGTTTCGAAAACCATGCAACACATTTTCACTGTTCACATCCAACGTCACAATATGGATCATGTAAACATTTCAGACGCAACGACGGAACAAAATAGATCAAGGTATTTTGGTGCGAACGAACTGGAACGGAAAACGGATATACGGAAAAAACCATTCGCAGTAGCCACAACACTGACGTGTTAATGTCCAAAAATACTTTGAGAAAATAAAATATTAGATTAGTTTGAGATATTTGCTCCTTATTTTTACAGTGGTAATTAATTACTGAACAAAATTTTTGTTATTTTCAGAATATCGTACATCTCTAAAAACTGGCACGTGTACCAAGAAACTTGTACGTTTAACAGTGTGTCAGTTGTTGAATAACTTTTAAATCAACTGTACAGACGTTTCGTCCGCTAACCATAGTTATAGTAATAAACATATAGCGTTGTAGGTTGTGTTTGGAACGTTTGTTAATATTATATATTTGGTAATAAAACTTTCTTATTAGGTGATGGAGTGATACATTATATATACACAACAGATAAGAAAGATCTACAGTATTTCTTATGCAAGACCACAGTGCATGACGGCGGTCGGCAGCCAAAAAACATGTTTGTTTATAATTTGCTTTGTTTATTATGAAGTCGGGTAAGGGTGAACGGAGAATGCCTCAGTAAATTTAATTTTCATAAGTTATAAATACACAGATTTTAAGAGTCAAAGCATCTGAATGTGGCCTCTCAGTACTGCCAACGTGTTAAGGGTGCTCGGTACGGTACGCTAAACAGTGAGAAACACGTGTACTGTTATTGATCATTATTCAGAGAAAAAATCAAGTTAAAGTATATCGTTTTCGGAAGTAGGTATCGTAAAGTCGTATAACTGTTTAAGACATTTGATATATATATAAAAAACTTTTAACTTTTTAAAGAAAAAAATCTGGAAAACAAGCCATTTTTTAATAATTTAGTTAATTGTAGTGGAGTAATGCAGCATGAATAACACATAAAACCATGTCTTAGACTTGTAACTTACCATGCTCTATAGTGTGTTGCAATCTGAACATTTCTGGAATAATTATTATCCTGTAAAATCATTAATTTAAATTAAATACTGTAATTTCAATTTTTTACCCGACGAAAACAGGACATCTACTAGTGGAGATATGTTGCTTCTATCCCCAGTACCTCGAGTGAACGCGGAACAAGAGAGGATAAGGACGTGGCAACTCATGTTACCAAAACTGACAGGGATTATCTGCAGGGCCCGATCTATCAGCTAGAGACCGATTCTCAGTCTCACGAAAATGCCTTCAGTCGGGCGGTAAAGACGAGTGAGGTGTCATTTTATTCAGTTTTATTTATTTATTTAATTCGACTTATTTTATATGTGCCGAAGTTACGACAATATTTCGCTAAAAATTACAAAACAATTTGCGAAACACAAATGAGAAAAAGAGGAAAAGAAAACATTACATTAGTCGTTCGCCATTCAATCACGCACAGATTCACACCAAATTAATGAAAATGATATCATCCACTGTTCACTCTGCACTATCAAAATCAGCGTTCATACTTTTAGAAAGAGCTCTTTTAAATGTAGGTTGAGACAACATTTATTTTAGATGGCATGTGCTGCAGAAACTGAAAAAGATTTAGAATAAGCACTAGTACGATGCTTCGGTATGAGCAGAGACAGAGTGGCTTTTAAGCGGATAGGTACAAATTTTATGACGCGAAAGTAATTAAAATTTAGTTGTTAAATAGGCAGGAGATTTAGAATATAAGACATTTTTTTAGGATAAGGAGACAATGTAATTTACGCCTGTTTTCCAGTCGTTGCCAGGACAAATTTTTATGAAATTGTGAGATATGATTACGTATTTTAAGGTTAAAAACATAACGTACACATGTATTTTGAATCTTCTGCAATCAAGTGGCTTGTTCGTCAGTGAGGTTGCTGTAAACCAAGTCACACTAGTCAAACAACGTAAAAATTAATGCCTGGACAGGGTATATTTTAATGCGCAACGAAGTTGAATATTCAGGCGATTTAGCGAGTGAAGGGTGGCCAGCGCTTTCCTTTATATGCTAGCTACGTGGAGAAACCAATTTAAAGTGCTGATTAAAATGAGTCCTAGATTTTTCACTGAGGATGTCAACTCGATTTTCGCATTGCCAACACTAATCTTTGGAAAATCGGCAGTAACAGTTTATTATATATTTTTATTTTTTTCTTTAAAAACGATATGGAAGCTACCGATTTAGATTTCCGGATTAGCATATTCGTAACCTACACAAAATACTGAATAAAATTACACCTCTTTCGTCTAGAAGGCATTCTTTCACTCAGTTGATAGACTAACAAGCTTGTTGTCTTTTCTCAATTAGGGACAGCGGCGGTACAGTAGAAGCCGGACGGTAAGGGGCGACTGAGAACTTCAGCTTCAAGTCAGGTTAGTGTCGACGGAAGTGAAGGTCACCATTTGAGAAGCAGACGGAAAAAAAATTTTTTTTTTGTTTTGTTTTGCCTAAATATATTCTGCAGCAGTGAAGTCAGTGCGTCGGTTGCCGTTAATTTATGAGCAGCATAACCATTAAAAGAAAGAAGTTTTTTTTGTTGTTGTTGAAATTTAGTCTTCATCAGTTATCAGTGTTTAGGTCAGCAGTGAAGAAAATTAAGGTGCTTCTAGGTTAGAAATAATTTATTTTTACATAAGTAAGTAATGATGTTTGAGTGTTCTAAAGTATGTTTCACATGTCAACAAGGTCTAAAAGCATGGCGCAGGGGGGATTAGAGGCTCACAAAATTATTAGTAATCTGGAATTGGGACCTGAGAGTACTGTTGACGAGGAATTGATAAATAACGAAAGTAGTAACATGAATTATAATTCTGAAGGAGATAGTAATGGTGAAGCAGGTATGTCACCTCCATCAGCTGTTGGGGACAATACAGGGCTAGCAGAAATGATTAGAGGTATGCTAGAAACTCATAGCAGAACTCTTAACGAATTTAGAGAGGGTTGGAGAAATGATTTAGAAACCATGAAAAAACAACA
>PNEQ01055462.1:0-10031 GCA_003012365.1 Medauroidea extradentata
CTCTATGCCAATTTTGGTGGCTCTATCTCTTATATTTTCTAGTATTTTTCGACAAATGTTTAAAAAATTATTTTTTTCAACGTGGCGTAGCTCCCTTAATATTTACCACAGAATAGTGTTGGTTTATATACCCCACCTTATTTTCCATAACGAATCCCCTCCCGGACTTTGGCACATGAATTCTGGTCCACCCTGTATACACACAAACAAAGCGCTCGACAGGAATTTCGGGCACCTGTACACCCATATGAAAACACATGGTCGGGTTGTAGGGTCCCGTGCCCTTAAGCGCCATGAAGCGGCGAAGTCAATAAATAACACAAAAATATAGGCAAGTCGTTATTATTATCTCATATCGTTCTCCAGTACAAAATGCAATGCTGGGGATGTTGAAATCGGTCCCGGACCTAGCCCGTACGGTAGGCGAAGTGCAGCAAAAATTCCACGTGGTGGGAGTACAGAAATTTAAGTATTATAAGCCCCTGGGTGCGAAACGAGTCGACAGGGGTGAGGGGTTAACCCGGGCACTGAAGTTACGTTAGATTTAAGGTTCCAGAAAGCGAAAAATAACTATTGCTGTGAACATGATTAGACAAAAGAGATGCTGGTGCCCGGGCAACCGGAGCCGAACCGCCTCGACACGCCGCCAGTAGTCAACTGAGGAAGCCTTGTCGGGCTCAGGACGACCACGCCGCTGAGCGCGCCAAAACTTCTTAACACACAAAAACACGTACAAACATACAAACAAAAGCACTTAAGAATTTAAAGAAATTATACTTGCTGATTAGTGTCCGAAAGATTGTTTGGAACGTTCATATTTATAGTTTGAAGAATTTTGGTCACACAATATTTCATGTTACATGAATTTAAATTATTTTAAGAACAGAAAGTTACTTTAATATGATTAAATGAAAAATCTGGAGAGCACTGTTATTGTTAAAAAGAGTAATTTAAGAATAATAAGATCTAAAGAAATTACGCCGCAGAGTTTGCCGGTTGGACTAGTCCATCTTGACGTTAGGCGCAGGGATGTATTTATCTGAAATTGAGGTTAGACCCGACAAGTATTTCCAGGGTGCTGATTTTAGGGAAACAATGTTACCTCTGGCCTTTTACGTTGCTTTATTACACTGTACAAGTGCCTCCATTGCCCTCACTTACAACACTCGTACTGATAGTTAGGGGTTCACTGCGTGTTTGCTGTGTTTAGCTTTAACGGGGCATATTCCTAGCAATGGCTCGTGATTAAGGGATTTTTATGTACATCTGGACGCTGTGTTTGACTGCGGGGGTGGTGTCGGCACGCCGTGGTCTCTTGGGACCACGCTGTTGGGCGCTTTCCCATATGCGCCCGCAGTACTGCTTGCCAGGTGTGTTCCCTCGGTGCGTGGTGCACATGACATGAGGACGCGCGGCTTGGTCCGCGTCAACTGAATAACAGCAGTACAAACAACAAGAAAGTTGGTTTTCATTTTTGAAGGAAACATGAGTTTGTTATTTTAGTTACACGATTAAAACTAGATTTCGTGTGTCATACGAATGATAAATCTGAGGTTTCGTGTTGTCACGACTGCTACAATCAAGTATAGAAAATACATTTTTAAACAAAAATTATATAAAAATGCAGGACATCACATTCATTAAGTTTAAAGTAGATTAATTTTCAGCTTCATTGAAAATAAATAAGGCCATTACTTGAGTTCGAGCGAAAGTTAGTATTATTAAAATTTGAATATGTCAATTGAATAAAATTAAACTGCATTATTAAAATAATCAAGTTTAAATTCTTAATATTTCTGCAACTTTCATTATAGTTCTAAATCGAAAAAAAGTCTTAAATATATCTTGTTGAATGTTCTGGTAGGTGTTTTTTTGTCAATGATAATTGACAGGCATTAACATAGGTCCCCCTGACTTCAGGTTATTTCGTAGGTGGTTATACAGGCCCTCGGTAGTCGGACAAACAAACACAACTGTCTACATTCTTGCAATCAGCTTACCTTCATGTCCACAACTGGAACTGGTCCCAGACTTTGGTCGCTTGGAGAAGAAACTCAGTAAACCTAGTTGACGTTTAGACACATTGTAGACTTCCACTTACACTATCAACCAGGGCGGGGGGAAGACGAATAAAACCATCATATAATTTTTATATCAAATACTACACAAAAACTCCCTACAAAGTTAAAATGATCGCAGTAACCGATAGAGAACTGCATACGCAAAGGCACCGAGTCACCAACTACGTCGGAAGTAGAAAACAAAACTGTCTCCGTCCGCACAAGGCAGGGTGTGGTAGAAGAATTGCACTCGGGGTACCTGCTACGTGACAGGGGCGGAGGGAAAATAAAGGGGAAGGCATGCCGGGAGCTCATAGACAGAAGGATCAAGCGCAGTGGGAGACCGAGGCGGCAGGGTTAGTGAAGGTACATGCACATACTAACATGAAAAGAACTGTCTGAGTTTTGTTGGCTGATTTCACAATTACAGCATTATAGTTTTAAAATACAGCAGTTTAATTTTCACACAAGTAGTGGAAGTAAAATGGTATTGTTACCTTTAAAAAATATTCATTATTTACAAATTTTTCACACTTTGGGGGAGGGGGGTTGAACCACCAACCCCCCTCCCCCGAGTGCGCCCCTGAGCCTCGGCATTCTAGCTGGTTGTCAATGACACACCAGTCTGTCACAGTAACATCCCCGCACACTGGATTCAGCTGTTGTGGATGTACCCTACCAGCACACAGACATCCTGAGGACGTCCGTAGGATGTGGGAACTGCCGTCCCTTGGACGTTCTAGGGAAGTTCATTCCAACTCATTTTTATGTAGGAAAAGTTCAGGGAAAAGTACAACCTATGGACATCCCTAGGATGTCTAGCATACACTTCCCTGGGGCATCCCAAGGAGCTCCCTGGGATCTGTAATAAACACATCCCCAAGATATCCTCAGGAGCTCTCTGGGATCTGCATTAAATGCATCCCCAGGACATCCCTAGGAGCTCCTTGGGACCTGTATTAAACACATCCCTGGGACATCCCTAGGAGCTCCCTAGGACCTGTATTAAACACATCCCTGGGACATCCCTAGGAGCTCCCTGGGACCTGTATTAAATGCATCCCTGGGACATCCCTAACAGCTCCTTCCAGCAGCAAAAGTAAAAGTTTGGTATTCAACACAAAAGAAAACGAATGTATTTGTTTTGGTGATATGTAAACTTAGTGTTTAACACACAGTCAAATACACATAATTGTTAATGTAGCCTCTTAAAATCTTTTGAATAAACAATTCGTCTGTAATAATATTTTTTAAATGCTTCAACTTCTAAAAGTCTACCAGTAATAATAAAATATGTGTGCCGAAATTATTAAATCTACCAATTTCTTAAGGCATATATAAATGTTATGAATTATGTACTGAATCAATTGCAACAAACCTCATTCATATTTAAATAATATCGTGAGCTATCTAGTAGTCATATTAGGAACTTGCCTAGAAATCCATGTCCATGGGAGCACCTGCCCGGACATCCCAGGGAATTCCTCAGAGGAGCTCCGTGGGAGCTCCCTGTAAAGACATCCCTGGGAGCTCCCCAGATGAGGAATTTAGGATGACTGAAATTCATCTTCCAAAGAGCTTCCTGGGATGTGATGTACTTTTCGAGGAGCAACTCGGGACGTCCTAGGGACATGGTTTTTCGGATCTCTCGGACATCCGAAATATCCATCCTTAGGACATCCCGAGGATCGCATGTACCTGGATATCCTCAAAGGATGTCCCTAGGACATCCTGGGGACTTGCTGTGCTGGTAGGGTAGTGCATGTCGATAAACATATGGAGAAAATGAGATAGCAGATTGCTGAGGTGTCATTCAAGTGAGCCTCGGCAGGCGCTGGTGATAGGAGCTTGTTCCCTGCATTCTTGTCCCGTGCCACCACTGCACCAGGCATTTGCGGTAGTTTTGTCTGCCAATTTATTATCTGTGGCGGAAACATACTGTACCTCAAAGTCATAAGCCTTTAGTAGTAATGCCCAGTCAGCTAGCTTGCTATGTGCTTCGCACATTAAAACAAGACACCAGGTAACCGTTCTGAGCATGAAGCACTGGTATTCTATGAATGTCTATACAGTTTCACAGCCCATACCACTGCCAAACACATCCACTCATTAACACCATACTGCTGCTCTGGTGGACCGAACTATGCACTACTGCAGTTTATTTTGAGTTCTCTCTAGTTGCCAAGTTGAAACAAGACAGCCCCTAATCCTTCCCCCCTCGCGTCGGTTTGCATTTATAGAAGCAGGCTTGGGTCGTAACATTCCAGTGTTAGGCACTGTTTGAAGCAGTTCTTAATTTCCCTCAAAACTATTATTGGCTTTTGGTGCCCACACAAACCGACGGGCCAGAGGGGTATTGTGAGTTATGCAAAATTCCTTATGGACTCTCATATCCAGATCCCTAAGCCAACAAATGTGTGTATACGGTTTTGTGGGGGAACACAGTGTAATCTCTTATTAAATTGAGCTGCTTGTCTATCAGTCAGTGACCATCCTCGTTTACCATGTGACCCATAAACACAATTTAATTTTTCCAAGATGACATGTTTTGTTTGTGCATGATAGTTAATTAATCACCAGCCGTTCTAGAACAAATGAGAGGTGAAGTATGTGGTCCTCACGGGTGTTAAGCGTGCGAACAATTATACCTTGAAATATAGAAAAGGGCGCATTTCTACCCAAATGGCATGGAATAAAACTGAAAATGACTGCCATCAGGGGTCGTGAAAATAGTCTTGTGCCAGTTTTCAAGCGACACTGGAACCTGCGAATAGCCCGATTTCATGTCTTGAGATGTCATGTCTTTGGTACGGCCAACTGCAGACAAGGCATCGCATATGTTTGTGTGTGGTGGTGCTGCACTCGGTGTGAGTAGATTGACCGATATAAAATCGAGACGAATATCGCCACAACCTGTCTTTCTATGCATTAGAGTAATTGCAGAATTGTAATTACTGTCAGTGGGCTCAGTAATGCCTTCGGCCAACATCTCTTGAACTTCTTCCTTAATAATCGTAATTTGCTAAGGCTAGTAGTTTCATGGTGGTGCATACACTGGCTGATAATATTCAAGAGAGATACGAGTGCATGGCTACATTAACTCAGTAGAGCGGGTTTGCCATGGCAAATACGTCACACTGGTCGCTCAATAAGTGCTGTACAGCCATCTGTAATTCCAGTGGAACATCGTAATCCAAGTCGTCGTAATCCAAGTCGTGCAACTGCCCGGAGCTCGAGACACACGATGTGGATCAAGGTTGTATAAAGTACGACTCTCACTCTTATCGAAATGAATGCATAATACTACTGGTTATGCAACAGTGTTTTGTTTCACGAGTTAGGGACATCTACGATAGTACCTTCGTGCAAGTCCATGGATACCAAAGCTGTTGTGGTCTCGTTACAATTTATCCTTACAGTAATTAAGGTAGTCAGGGCCATGTCGAACTCTGGTGTCGCAGTAAAAGCCACAATTTCAGATACTTCCTTTTTTTAAGTGTTTTTTTTCTTTTTCAAATTTGTTTACACTGCACTAATTTTATGTGCAGATAACTTTTTTTCTCACAGTGTATTTTTTGTTTTAAACTTCCAATTGAATGGCGTTACGCAGAAAGAAACCATCCCACATTTCATGAAGGAGAACACAAACAATTGTTACTTAATTGTCATTCATTATATTGTTAATTAATACATCTCATTTTCAAATGACCTATATCTGCTTGAGTTTGGTTGCTTAGTTACTGAAGTTTTAATGTGTAATAATTCAGGATCTTGTTTTTCGTCTGTCCTTTACATTTGTGGTGTGTATGCCTTCTCCATAACACTATTCAATTGATAACTTTACTGGGTTGTGGAACAGCAACTTGTGTTCTTTACTCCAGTTCAGTGCAACCAAAACAAGGTGCAAAGAACTGTGCACGCTGCCTGCCACAGATCAAGTGCTTCTGAATTACAACCGATAGGTGGTGGACTGTGTGTGTATATATATATATATATATATATATATATATATATATATATATATATATATATATATATATATATATATATATATATATATATATATATTATTTTTTCAATTGGATTGGTCATTTGAGAAACAACATAAGTAAAAAATGCCTACTTTTCTGGCAGTGAAAAAAACACTGTAATTCGGAAAGTTACGAAAGTTTCTGAAAATACTTCTTAACATTACTGTTATGATGGTTGCAACGAAAATTGTTTCTGTGTTGTAAGAACAATGCTCATTTCAAATATTTGACTTATGTTGTTTCACAAGTAAACAACTGTATTTGAAGCTTTAAATTGATAGTGTTTGACCTATAAATCGTTGCAAGCATTACTCAACAAATTCTATATATTTATATGGTAGATGCCGAGGAGCATATAAAGGACAGAGTTGGCACTCTCAGGTTAAGCTTCGCGTCTTATTTTCTAGGCCATTTAGGCCTCACTAACGATTATATGTTGCCATCTATGCAGCTCGAAATTGTACTGGAAATCGCCTGCTTAATTTTATATTTATTTTAATAAAACTCTATCAAAGAAAACAAATAAAATGCAATTTTTTGTTACACCATGTAAACTTAAGATCCTGTTTTTTTTTATTTATAAATATTTACAGTTTAATGAAGTTTAAAGAGAATTTAGTTTAGTCCCTGCAAATCAACATTGTTAGCTGCATAGGAACCCTACTTATTTTCTAATTTTAATAATGCAGGACATTTATTGGGAGCTTTAGATGTGTATACATATGTGTGTAAGTAATTTATTCGAACATATCAAATGTGGTATGAGTTTGTAAAAGATTTTTTGGGGAAATGTTTTGGTTATGGTGTCTGCAACAAGGCAAGCAAAATTTTACAACACACATTTTTTTAGCAGTATATTCCATACGTCGTACAAATATAACAATCAACAGCACTCGAGATACATAAAACACTAAACTCTCGCCTTCAAAATCACATTTTAAGGAAATTACAACTTGCAGAACACAGCTCCTCACAACACGCACGTGGTACGGACAGAAATCAATAAAATTGAATGATCAGGTTAACAAACCCAACGAATAAAAACTTCCATCAAACAAAAATTTTACTTGTGAACTGTCTGTTACTTTATAATGTTACTATTTTACACTTATATTTATAAATGTAACACAATCGTGCACATTAATTACAGAAAATTTGCCAAATATATGTTTTCAATTCATTTTGTAGTACTTTTCGGAGTCGTCACAGAGTTGGTAATACACAATCTTTAGTGCTCAAATAAAAGGCTGTAGGCCCTATCTAGTGTCACCCCCTGGTAGATGCAATTATATATGCTTCTGTGTTTAAATGTACAAACGCCAGCAATTTTGAAATATTGACTTACGTTGTTTCACATGTTAATGGGTGATTGCGTTATAAAATTATAGTAATATACCATATTTTATCGTGTATTTTCCTACAATATATGTTGATAATACCTTTATTTATATGTTAACATATTATGTCCCATAAGAATTTGCATTGGATAAATTGCTACAAAATGTGAAAAAAAAAAAAAAATAAATACTTCTTTCTATAATATAATACATCATGTTCCACAACCCACTTAAAAAACAGCTGTTTGGCCAAGCACACATGCCTTTGTAAGACTTGCAAGTAATGCTCTTCTGGTCTAATAATAATTTCTGATTTTTCAGTGCAACATTTCGTGCTCTATAGAAAAGCTTGTACGAATAGTTGGACAGGCAGAGACTTTATTGTAAAATACCTGGGTATTATCTGCGTTTGGTAAAAATGGTTGCAATTTATGTAGGTCACATAACACCAGTCAATGAGATGAGCATAGTAGAGAAATAACATAAGTCAGGGACTTATGGTGTTTCTCAAACGACCGAATCATTTATTATTTTCGTAACATGTGTCTGTAAATTCTTTCATCATATTTCCTGTGTCGACTTTAATTTAATACTTTTTAACTGCTGGTAATGATCCTCTGTTATCAACTATGTAAGTCGATCAAATTAAGGAGTTCTGCACCATTTTTTCTGATAGGAAATAAATGGCTGGAATTTTACTCGTGAGTTTAATTCCTTCAAAGCATTTTCCTGACCGTGCTCGCACTTACACTGAGGTGTTTTAATATTATGGTCTTTCATAATTTAGTGAAGGAACAAATAAATCAAACTCAGTCGCATCATGTTAACCAATGCTTTATTGTAACACAATGTCACTCATTCTGATATCACCATGGATATATACATACAAGCTTACTAGACATTCATACCTTACATGAGGTATACATCATCATAGACAACACACTACGACAACTTTCCTTTTTTTATATTAATTTACACATTAAGAATGACTAAACATACAAGGTCTCTTAATTACAGTTCCAAAAGTTGATGTTGAATAAATAGCTTCACAAGCCTTGCCCTTGTGCCCTCTACTGTGCTAGAGGCATCATAATCAACATTGGATGGAAAGAATGAGCTATTATCTGGTCTAATGTGTTCTCTATTCCTTATAAATGTTTGACCACCTTGTGTTGAATTTTATATACCCTTGGTTCTTTTAGTTTGTCACAAATTTATCCTTTACCTAAATATGACTGAGGATTCTTTTTATGACATACTTTAACACCAATTTTAAGGAAACTAATTTAGCATTTTGGTCATAATAATTTTTCATTCCTTTTTTATATTCATGAACATTTTGTGAATGTTCCTGAAATCTAACAATTTCGGGTCTTAACAGTTTGACTGCAAAGGTAATTTAGTACTTAAAGTGAGTGACATAAACAGTTCAGCAGGAGATTTGTATTTACCTTTGATGGTAGTTCTATAATTTAGCAAAGCAAGATATGGATCAGTTTGATCTTCAACACATTTATATAATATTATTTTAACAGTAGGCCTACCTACACACCTTTCAACCATACCATTTGATTTTGAAATATATATAGTGATGTCTAAATGTGATTCACATCCCATTCTAAAAAAAATTATGCACATCTTTGCTGCTAAAGCACTATACTACAACAGGAGGTAGCGGCCCTCTCCACGCCCCTAATGCTCGCTCCTTTTCCAGGTAGAGGCAGACTTCACTCTCTCTACCTGGAGCATCTAGGCTACCCGAATCCTGCGTGATACCGAAGATGCATATATGGTGTACTGGGTGATCGGAAGCTGAGTTCTGACTACTACAAATAAGTGTTGTGGCATGGACCAACCCATAATAGGTTCCAGTAAAAATTTTCGATAAAACTACTCACTAGACAACGGCCCACAATGTACAGTCACGGCGGTCAACCCCGACCTTGATATTTCAAGAGTCTCGTGTTTGTCTGGGAATAACAGGAATTGGCCAGGTGACGTCCATCCTACCTCTCTCTGGCTGTACACTGTGGGCCGCTGTCAGGTAAGTAGTTCTGTCGAAATTTTTTATTGGTACATATTATAGGCTGGTCCATGCCACAACAACTATTTGTAGTAGTTAGTACTCGGCTTTCTGTCACCCAGTACACCATATATGCATCTTCGGTATAGCGCAGGATTCGGGTAGCCTAGATGCTCCAGGGGGTCGATTCTCGAGTTGTTACGAGATTATTTCGAATTGCCGAATTTCACTTACTAAACTTCGAAACTTTTATCTCACTATGGCAGAATGGTATTCTTGAGTTGAAATTCCGTAGTGCGGAATCGTAGTGCGAGATCTTTTTCCGTTTCGAACTTCCGGTTACACTCCCGTGGCAGAAACCTGCGGGTGAAAAGAACGCTCTACTTGTATGACGCACTGAACGCACCCTGTGAAAGAAAAAATTCGTTTGTTCTGTTGTCGCGCGCAATATTCGCACGCGTATAAACGGAATTATAAAGAAAATATATATAATTAACAAGCAACGTGTTTTGTAATGCAATATTATTGCGTACAAATAGTTATAAAGTCTTTATCAAGATACATTTAAATCGCAAGTAAT
>PNEQ01055463.1:0-10031 GCA_003012365.1 Medauroidea extradentata
AAAGTCATTGGAAGAAATGCACTGCTATGTCGTAGAGCGGCTCACGCACCCCTTACGGCATACCCACTCCCACATCCTAGCCCTGCTGGAAGCTTCAAACCCTTCCCAAATCGCTCTCTACACACAGGCTAGACTTGGTGCAAAGTGGTCTGACGAGTTTCCTCCTCTCCTCCCTTCTAGGACAACGCCCACCCTCCCCCTACACTCGCCAAGTGACAACTGAGGACAGACAGCAGACATCGACACCACCCCGCCTTCTCCCTCTAGACAGCTCGGCTATAGGGACTACATAGTACCAAAGTTTATCACCACTGCTGTTCCAATACGCTGAGCGCTGTTGTCGCTTGGAAGGGAGAGCAACATAGATCCTGCTTCCAACAGCGCCTAGAGGCGAGTGTGAGAGATTCTGAAGTGCGGTGGCTAATATAGCAAGTTCACGCATTCTGTGACGTGTTCCACGTGTTCGTGGAAGGTATGCGAGTCGCTTTTGACCTATCAAATTGAAATTACTGACATGTCGATCTGACAGCGAACTGGAACAGCCTTAACAGCCTTCTGAATGGGTGAGCACCTGTCAATTACATTTGACTCGGACGTGACTGAATGTTACAGCAGCATCGGGAATATTCAAGGTACATCACCCAGCCCTTTTGGCGAGCTAAGAGAATATTATGGGCGTTGTCTCGCAGGTGACTATAAATACTGGCTCAGTGCGAGCCAAGACAGAGTCATAGGGGCGATTAGCCGGCGAGTGTGCGCGATGAGGGACGAAGCGAGACCAGCAGAGTAAGGAGTGACTGCGCTAGTGCACACGACGGTGACTTACTTGGAGTGGTGTAAGTATGTGTGAGAGTAGACGAACAAGTTTGACTGTAGTTGTCCATTATGGAACATTTCTAGAGAAAGACATTTATTCACTAAATTCTAGAGTAGTAAATTAGACTTGTAGTTAGGTTACCTGTATATGATATCTGTAAATGCTTATTTAAATAGGGTGGATCAGAAATGTTGTATAAGTAATGCAGAGTGTTTTACAGATGTTATAATAAATTAAGAACTTTATTGGATTAATTTATTTAATTATCTAAGCCCTCTGTCCCTGGCAAAACTGGCTCCGCCCAGGACAGCAAAGTTGTTACAATATGATGCAGAGAAGACATGTAATAAAAATTATATGACTCGTGGGTAAAGAAACAAGCAAACGAATCCCCTCAGTTGTACTGGAATGCTGTATTAGAAACACAAACGCACCTTCTTACACTGGTTCCGAGTATAAAAGATGGAGACCTCACTATATATCTTGTTGTCTTGGGAAAAAAATAATTATATGGTTTATCTCTTAGACCTTGTGCGTTGATTTGTACCAGGTTTGAGCAAAAGTACACATGATTTAAGAGACACATTTTGAATATTTCAAAAGCCATTTTGCAATGAAAAACAGCAAAAGAACCTTTTCTGCGAATCCGGGTGACCAAGCACATGAGCAAAGCAATAAACTAACTAAACGTTATAGATGGGGTGTTGGCATTCATGATAATACAATTGGTATGTAAAAATAAAACAAGGCCAGACAGTAAATTTCAAGAATAACAGCTAAATATGAGAAAGTCACCACCAGTATATGAAAGAATGATATGGTAATTTGTTGAGCCACACTAAAAATACAAGATTATTTGAGGATTAATGTAATACATACACTCTCGCATTATTAGAAATTTTTCGTAAATATGGATCTTCATTTGAAGTGGAATATTTGGTTACTGCCGTTACTAACAGTACAGTTGGCGAAGACACGAAAAAGACTCTGTTAGCGGCAAAGAAAAAAGATCAGGACCAGTACTATATTTATTTGAAAGAAATAATAATAGAGTGCAAAACATATTGTTGCGAGCCGCGACTGTCTGGCTGGGCGGTGTAGTACGATACTGTGGTGGCGGAACTAGGACACCCCTATTCCCACCCACTCCTTGGCGCCGTGGCTGTCGGGCAGTGCGGCGAAATACAATACAGTGGCGGCAGCCCTAAAAGACCTCCTCGGGTGCTGCATGGATTGTATTACTCCATGATAACCACCTGCACCCAGTATCGGGTAACCGAGGGAAAATATCGTGATCTGGAATGATCCTGTTCCCTCTTTATCTCTCGGGGTGGTGCTTGACTTTGAAGCGACGTCTTTCCAGGAGGTTGGAGAACAGACCCGCCGAGATAATTCGAGAAGGAGGGTGGGGTATATAAGGGGGAGCTGCAGCAGGAGCGAGGGAGTTTTTGCTGGCATGTGCCTGGTGCGATCTCAAGTGATAGTGACAAGTATTGGATTACGAAGACTGTTCCGAGGGTGTCCAGCGAGTGGGACCGCAGCAAGTAGTAGGAAGAAGGTGTTTCTAGGCCAGAAAGATTCTTCGGTATTATTTCTTTGGGTCCACCATTGTGAGTGTATAGTAACCTTTTTATATACAGAGAACTTATGTAGATGTATTTTTTTCCTTTATGTAAATAGTAGTTATTTGTTCTGTTTGGCATTTATTGTGGTAAATCTTTATACACATAGGTTTATGTGTATATACAGTTGTAAATAAACTAGGTTAGCTTTATTTTCTTTATTTTATCAAAGACCTCCATCCCCAAACGTACCTAGCCGGCAACTTGAACCAATATGTTCATAGTACACGAAATAGCATTACATCCTTCAAGATGAAATCTTTGATAGTGGATTCTAAAGAAAAGAAACAAACTATAAACTACCTAGCAGACTGATATTTTGTTCTCACGAGAACCATCCACCGTCCATTTCAGGAGATGTATATCTCAGAAAACATTCTCAAAAGTATACTATTAAAAAAATAATAGAAGTGTTACAGATTCAAAGAATTGCCAGGTCAGTAAAAATCATCTTAAACAAAGCGGTACTGCAATCGTCATCGACGGTGAAGCACTGATGCACATAATCAGCACACATACTGCAAAAATAATTGGACAAAACGGACAAAACTTTTATGTTCCACATTCGCTACATCGTCTTGGAGATAGTACATATGTCGATGTTGTGTTTCATAGGTATGTTGATCGTAGTTAAAAAGTCAGACACATGCAAGTCAAGTGGTAGTGGTCAGACGATAATAATTTTTTTAGCAAGTACAATGATTACGAGGATAATTCCAAACTTTTTAATGGTAGATGCCAATATTTAATAAAAGTTCCATTACATTGCTACGACTACATAAGAAATTAAGTTTATTTTTAATAAGTTAGTGACTTGCACTTATTCAGATACTGTTAGTATGTGTCATCTCAGCTTCAACTGAACACACAGGATATTTCACCATCGTCACATGAGAAGCAGACACGAGATTACTATTGCATGTAAATCATGCAGTTGCAAGGGGTCAATGAAAATTAATGACGGTGACAGTTGATTCGGATTTGTACGTGAATGCTCTATTTGCATTTCAGCACCTGTACACAATGAGACTGGAGGGAATCGTGGTTCGAATTTGTAACACACAATAATAAGTGGTTTATTGCCATTCATCGCATAGCGAATTCACTGTCAAGAGGAAAATATGATTCTTGACTTTTTTTCCATACATTGTGTATGATACAGTATTAGCGTTTACTAGTGGTGAAAAGTCGACAGCATGGAAAACATGAAATCTATATGACGAAGTAACACCAGTTTTCATCCGTTACGAAGTAGTTGATGTGATATGTTGGATAATGATTACAACACACTTCAAAGATTTCCTATAAGCCTACTCATATACAACAAAACTCGTTCAATTGATGACATCAATGAATGCAGAAAGATTCTGTTTACAAGACAAAACCATTCAATAGAAAATGTTTTACTTCCATCTGCTGCACTGAGACAGCACATAAAATGTGCTTCCTTACAGAGTGACGTCTGGAGCCCATGTTTAATCCAACACTCGCCAACCCAGAAGTTTGCGGATGGAAAAAAGTAGAAACTCAAATGAAGGGTTATGCACACTTATGGACCAATTTTCCAGCAGCATTCAAACAATGTCAAAGCACATTCTCTGCAAATACGAAACAAAATGTTCCTCATCTTGTTAACTGTCACAAGCACATTCTCCCATGTTGTTGTTATGAATGTGTGTTGGAGCAGGTGCTGACATTGTATAATTATGTATAGTCATTTAACACGTGCTTACGTTTTTTTCTTGTAACATTTTATTATTTATTGTAGTTACACAAAATTATTAGCATAAAAAATACCCAGTATCAGCAATTTTCAGTTTTCTTACTAATAGCAATTTTTGACGCTATTTTGAAAGAAGGGGTCAGGTTGATAGTGGGCGAAATTGTGTACCATAATACATGTTTAACAAGTGTGCAAAATTCCATGCTGGTAGCCAGAAGTCTAATATTCTCACTAAAAAACAAAACTAGCCTTCCTCACTAGAATGTCACAACTCTGCCTACATTTCTTAAGACAATAAATGTCATGCAGCATTTTGCTTCATAGTACCTTATTCATGCTCGGATTGATAGTAGTTTACCAATAACTATCACCCGAATACGCTATTCGGTGAGTAATAAAACCATAGTGTATTACAACCTCTGAATAGCAGACTCCATCCACCTGACCCCTTCCTTCAAAATAGCTACTACCGTAAGAAAACTGAAAATCGCTGATACTCGGTATTGTTTATGTATTACCAAAGATCCTACATTTTAGGAGGATATGTAATATACATCTCAGAAACAATCCACCATGTAACACCAATTATTCTAAACTAGAATAGTTGCGTAATTTTCTGTACTGTGCCATACTAATTTACAAGTTAAGATGAGAAATAAGTGATTTAGCAACTCATATTGATGTAATACGAACCACTACGATAATTTATAACTGCAATATCCAATAAAACATGTCAACTACACGATATACATTTAAAGTATAGTTTAAAAGACACTAATAGATAATAGTACTAAAGTTAAAATTAAATCGCAAGCATATACTAAGCATTTCCATTTACTTAATATTTTAACTAAATGTCGCATACAATATGCTGTTTATATATATTTATTTATTTAGGTTATGGTCTATCATGTTATCATTACATTTCAATTTCAAATGTCTGAAACTCTGACTCCATACCAGAAGTATATCGACATAAGTAGGCTCATAGTAAAACTTTTGCATTTGCACGGAATGAGCTACTAACATTGGTTGGATGCTTCCGGAAGATTAGTGCATAAGGGTACATAACCCTTCATTTGAGTTTCTACTTTTTTTTTCACCCGCAAACTTCTGAGTTGGCGAGTGTTGGATTACTCATTAGACATTGGCTCCAGATGTCAGTCTGTAAGGAAGCACATTATATGTGCCGTCTCAGTGCAGCAGATATAAGTGGAACATTTTCAACTGAATGGTTGTGTCGTGTAAACAGAATATTTCTGCATTAATTGATGCCTTCAACTGAACTATTTATGTAATAAACTTTAAATCTTATTTTCCTGTTTAAATACTGGAAAGCAGTTTTAATTATTCCTATTTTAATGTTTTTGTGTAAAGACTATTTAATTATGCATTAATTTAAAATTTTGTCAACGATTTGTTTAAAGCTGTTCATAAAAAAATATTTTTATGTGCTGCCAATTCCAATTAATTACATTGATAAAATTGCTGCGAATACGATATATGTTCGTGGTCGCCGTAGACGAAAAACATCATTTCATAGTTTATTTATGTACAAATTTAAAATTTGTAATATATATATATATATATATATATATATATATATATATATATATATATATATAGTTAACTAGCTCCGGAGTTCAAGAAACCGTGTTAAATACAGGCCATGTGCGTACCTCAGCATTGCATTATTTTAAATAAATACAGGTAACCTTAGATTTAACATGAATTCCAAACTCAACATGCCCATGCAATGGAAAAAATGCTCGCCGCCATTTAATACCTATTCGCCGAATAAGAGGCCATTGGCTCGTCTCAGCACCAAATAGTTTATTCAGAGAATAGGCATCCGAACAGCACTATTTGGGATTCGTAATACACTCTTAGTCGCTATCCAGGGAATAAACTTTATTCAATGCTTCATTCGTAAGAATAGTAATACCATTATTATGGTTTGTGTTGTTTTCGCACGCCCGCAATGAAATTGCACGTGTATCTCTATTCTATGGGCTGGACAAGAAGTTTTTTGATTTTATGTAGGCAGTTAGCGGCTATGATTTTAAAAGAGTCCATACCGTAGATGTGAGAGGCTCAGCGGAGGGAGCATGACATTATAAACTTGTGTACAGAATGGGAACATCTGACTTCAGGACATGCGGTTAACATGTCTTGCTGGATGAAGAAAGTCGTGCTTTCGTACCAATTGCGAACTATAGAAGCACACTTGTTCATAAGAAATCAAAATAAGTTTCTAAGCAAAATTACGTCGTGCTTAGAATATCAGTAAAAATGTTGTGTGCGGATGACTACGTCATTACCATGAGAAAAAACACTGTAAATATAACTACGACAATATTTTTCTACAATGTTGTACACCCACTTGATTGTTGGCAGAGTAGCTCATATTGCGCTCCAGAAAAAATCTCAATTAACGAAGTGTAGTATAAATATGACCGACACTAAAAAATACGTATATTTTTGTCTTGAATATCAAACTGAGATTTAACCCAGGCAAATTGTGTCGTAATGTCGAATCGTAAGCATGCAGATGTATAGCTCACGCTCCGTCTACTACAAAACTGTACATTTTACAGCTACGGTCCAGATCGAGCATGCAATAGTGACAATGTAATAAAAAAACCAAGACTGTTGTCCAGGTAATAGCTTGTTAGTAGCCAATGTAAATACTGTATCGATGTGTACACAATACACATAAACAATATAAGTAGTATTGCCAGTAGGTATGATATTACACAATCATTATCATTTGCTTGTTCCTGTGATTTTGCTATACACTAAAATATATTTATGCCGGCATCAAAACTGGTCTTGTCCGACATTACGATCATCCATAAATATTTGTAAGACTGATTCAATGCTCAGAAATTATTGAGAGGCAACCTAGAATCTTTAGGTCTATAGTATTTCTCGTTTTTTCTTACAGCAGCTAATGTTTAAAACAGTTTTTATTTCCTTGAACTTCCTAAAATGCGAACTTGTTATACATAAAAGATTCATCACGAACTCTGACGTATTTTTTTCTTCTAAAACGTCGTCTTATCGCCCACGTTCAGTCCGGAGCCAATAATATGTATGTGTATTTTTCACGAACCATCATAATTCGATAAATATTACTCCAGTTAACTGACATTTCAGCTATGCTTCTAGCTGTCCCAATTTAGCTTTTAATCCGAAGCACAGAAATGCTGAACTCTTCATCCGTGCGTTTCCTGCTGGATTATTTCTGGGGCAAATAAATATGATTGCTACCGAATTCCCAAGCCAAACGAAAAAAAGCCTGTCTTTCTTTTTATTTTGTTTGTCTACGTGCTAATTTGATTAAAAGTATTTTGCCCATGTGAATTTATTATTTCAGGAAATGTATACCAGTCACTTATACCCGGGTGTGTTCGTTTCCAAGAATGTATCCAACTATCCCAGATTCTCATGTTTATTATACGAGATTTGTACGAAGGGACGGAGGATTTAAACCCTCATAGAAAGAACTGTTTGCAGTCAATTACAGTTAGCTAGGCCTACCAATGCTGTTATTTTATAACTGCATTAGACCTTATTTGCCACTTTAAGTGAAACATTTCAGTACATATATTTTTCCTTATGGTTATGGAAGCTTTATCTTTTTGTTTACAAGTTTCAACTATTGCCTCGAAAGACTTATGTTTGCTTATTAAAGATGGAAACGCACCACAATTGAACCTTTCGAATTCAATTACGGAAATAAATATTTCCTGTTCTATTATACTCAAAAAATTCGAGTTTTTACTAACGTTAGTGCGTTTGTGTAGTGTTTGCAAGAAAACCTTAAGAAAAGGTACTGCTACTTTTTAACTTTTCAGACGCTTTTTCGAGCCTTGGCTTACATGTTTGACACACAGTAATAAAAACTTCAAGTAGAGCTTTTAGCCTGTTTTCCCTTTATGAAATAAACACTCATACAGCATGCTTGAAAATCCACTTTAAGAAGGGTCGGGATGAAGATTAGGCCTGCTGCTCGACTGTCGCCCTCCGGCTCAAGGAATGTATGAGGTTACATGAGTGTGGAACAACCACGGAATGAGTCAGGCGGGGGAAACGGTATTTCTCCGAGAAAACCCGCCGGCCAACGGCAACGTCCGCCACGTCTTCCACATGGGAAAAATCCGGGACCGAACCCGTCTGAGATTGAATCCTAATGACCTAGGTGAAAGGCGAGAGTTCTGCCCCTTCGACCACCGCGGCTATTTTACTCAAAAAGCATGCTTACAGTTCTGAAAAAAAGTTTTAAGTTAAATAATCACGACAAATAACATTCGAAGTAAAGTTATCATTTAGGCAATCGTATCTTCTAAACTGGTTTAATACGATTAGTGGTTTTATTTTACATATTAGAAGATTTAGAACATACATATATTCTCAGTCGTATTTTGTTTTGTGAAAATGTACCATACTTTCCTTAAATGTTTGGAAAATATAACGCATTTAAAATTTTAAAAATGTCGTACAAATGTTTACTTTTTTCATTAATTGCTACTGATTTTATTTCGATATTGAAATTGGTAACTTTCATACGTTTGCAAGCATGTTTTATGTATTTGAAAAATTCCTTACTTATTTTAAGGAACGATGGTTCGTGGACTGGGAGAGGGGAAAGTGTGGGGGATGACCGTAGGCGACAACCCTGCAGGTCGATTATGGATATTTTCGTATAAGGCGTTACGCGCAAGACTTGCACCGCATAGCGCTGAACGAACAAATCGATTACGTCTCTCCTCGTCATAAGCTCCTCGCCGTGCGTAAGACGTCTTAACTTTTACGAAAAATAACATCTAAGTTGTGGTACGCCTGACGCTTAGAAACTCATGCCGCGTACAAGATTTTAAGAGTATTATGAAATTTTCTTTTTGCCAATGAATACATTACAAGGCTTCAGATCGTTAAATTTATTTATAAATAGTAACGCTTTCTCGTGTTGCGATGGAAACTAAATACTAGACACTAGAAAGACAGGTAACTTAATCTGATTAAATATAAAGGATTATTATCTTACTTGTACCGTATGTATAATAGTTGTATATTTACATCAGATTAAAAAAAACTAAATTTAAAACCAAATTGCCCAAATATGTTAGTAAAATTACCGTAAGATGTACACAGATTTGTTTTTACCTCGTAGACAATGGTTTAACATACACTGAAAATGCGTTAGCGGTAAGGTGTCGATAACCTTGTGGTTAGCGTATTGGACTGCTTGTTGGAAGTATCGTGGTTCGATGCCACTGCAACAGAAAATTTTCATGTCATTATTCATATTTCGTGGTGTACGAACAATAAAAAAAGTTTTCGGAAATACGAGTACAGACATATTTTAAATAAGAAATTTTTCTTTACATGTGTATGTAATTTATTTCCCTTACGTGTAAGTCGATTTAACCTAAATCTTTGTTGAGTGTAGATTTAATAATAATAATTATTTATTTATTTATTATGTTTAAAGTGCCATCCAACAGTCTTGCAACCAATAACAGGATGACACTAAACAAATAACAGATACAAATACAGAAACACACGATAAACAAATAACAAAGGACATACAAAAGAATACAGACATACAAAACAAAGGACTAGACACTTACAACACACACTGACAGGACAAAATGCAGCAAAACATTTTAAAAAAGAGACAAACAGAAATGAGACACTTAAACAACCTTATTTAAAGTCCCAGAATACAATTTTTCTTTCCTTAAAAGGATCAAATTTACAAATATCATTAAAATTGAATATACATCTGTTAATTAAGTTTTTATTTTTAGATAATGCGTAAAAAAGATTAAAGTTTCTACTAATACGGTTAGGCACCTTTAAA
>PNEQ01055464.1:0-10032 GCA_003012365.1 Medauroidea extradentata
TAGAAATACTGTTGATTGGATATATGACTGAATTTTATTGTGAGTTATAGTGTTTAATTAATTGATGGTAGACTTTTCTTGTGCTTTAATTGTCAAAGGTAATTAACGTGTCTGTGATACAGGAGTAATTGTGTGCATAACTAATTGTGTTGTGAGAGTTTTAGTTGATTACTGTTTTGTGTATTTCGTAGCTTTGTGAACTATTAAATCCAGTACTTAATTTAACTCTTTTATTTGTAATTATAAGACCTCTATCCCAAAGAACTCATGGGAATTGCCCACATATAAAGTTTGTGCTCTCAAACTTGTAACAATATTTATGAACCTCAAAATTTTTTTGAAAATAAAGCTGGGATATCTATTACAAAAAATTAGACAAACAATATATTGACATGACAATGTCAAAATCGTATATTTTTTTTAAAGAAATCACAACAAAGATGTGTTGGTTTCATACTGGCTATTGCTCTTATAGCCAATTTTTAAACTTTAAATACTTTTATGTTATCCACAGAATTACCACAAAACACTATGCCAAAAGGTAATAAAGAATGAAAATATGAATGATTACCATTAAAGTGCCACTTAAATCCAATATCTTAGAAGAATTTCTAATTACAAAATATGCAGAAGAAAGTTTAGGCACTAATTTAGCTATATGATTTTTCCAATTTAATTTAAAATCATTGTTTACCCCTAAAAATTTAACTGTTATAGCTTCTCTAATATAAATTTTCTTGTTTAATTTGAATTTTGAATCCATGTAAGAATTTGCACTTGTTAAAAATTGCATAAACTGGGTTTTATCTATATTCAATGTCAGTTTATTGGCCACAAACCAGTTTTTAAGTTTACCAAATAGAAGTATTGCTTTATTCTAGGATTCCTGATTCATTTTGCTTGTCAATAATAAATTAGTGTCATCTGCAAAAAAGAATAGTAAAGACATCCGAAACCATAAACTGAGGTAAATCATTTATACATAACAGAACTTACAAAGGGCTTAAATGGATCCCTGTGGCACATCACTATAAATAATTAGGGTGTACGAAGTATCAAAATTTGGAAGTCAAATTGAATATTAAACTGCCGAATATTCGCTTTGAGGGTAGTTTGAAGCTTCACAGAACCATTTTTATGCTCCCGAAAAGAAGAACCATTTTCGTGCTCTTGAGACAAAGAACCACTTTCGTGTGCTCCCGAGACAAATAACCACTTCGTGCTCCCGAGACAAAGAACCACTTTTATGCTCCCGAGAGATAGAACCACTTTCATGCTCCCAAGCCTAGCAATAAATTTCATGCTAATGTAATAAAGTGCAATTTAAATACAGAATTATACACAGTTTAAATGATAAAGTTTTTATTTTCCTTCCATTGCAAAATATATGCTGTAACATATTAAGTATGACACTTATTTGCATTAACAGTATTTTAACTTCTTTTAAAGGTCACAGAAACACAATTTTAATAACTAAAAACACATTTTTATGCTAAATAATGAGTTTTGGAAGTACTTTGACTATTTTAACGTAATTTTTATAATTCAGTAATATGCCTATTCTATGCCAAAAACATATCATAAATTAAGATTAAATGGTTTTGTTCAGAATAATAATTACACTTCATGTAATACGTTTTAAATACCAATTGATATTGAATTACTATTTGTGAAGTATTTTCAACATAATCTGGCACAATTATAATATTTTAACATATTTTATGATATTAATTAAGGATTGTAGAGTATGACATTGTAGTCCCTATTTTATGTGCAGCTACAAAAAACTTCTGGTGGCTACTTCAAAGAATGGCTATGTGAGATTTTACACTCTTTTAAAATATATTTTAAATGTGCCCATCCTAAGGGTACGATCATAATTAGCACCACCAAAATAAAGTAAAGTTGCTAAGACTGCTAGTCAATCCAGAAGAGGGCCGAGCAGTATGCCTAAATGTGATTAAATTTGGAGTGAACAGCAAGTAAGAAGAGGATGCTGACTTAAGCCATTTTGGCCAGATAAGTCCCATACAAGACTATAGTATTGCCACCCAAATTTGAGTAATCTCCCTTCAAGTTGTGTCGATTGAAATTAACTGTTAATATGTGTTTCGGGATGGATAAGTTGAACTTTCTGAGTAATTAAATTAAATATTTTTCCTGGTTTATTTGCATAACAAAGGATAGTGATATACCTGTACCCAGAGGTATTGGAGTACTAGTATACGAGACAGAGCAGCCAAGGAAAATATCCAAGACATTTGTTTCATTTTTCGTTTATTTTCTGATTAAAACTTACTTCAAAATATTTGATTTAAAGTTAGAATACCTACAAGAAACTGTTTGGTTTTACATGCTATGCTTTTAATTTTTAGATTTCAGTCAGTTTCCTCAAGTTTCAGTTGTCTTCATATTAATTACATTGCATTTAAAATTATAGTCACTGTTTCATTTGTCTATGAATATGTGTGTGTGCTATGTTAAGGCCATGCCCGGTAGTTTTTTTCACATTGGTGCAAAAAACTCAAAAAGTTTTCAACCAAATGGGTTGAAAAAAATTGAGAGCGTGTGAAGTCATACTATGCACAATTATACGTAGGCTTTAAAAAAAATGAGTCGTTTGCCAGTAAAAAAAAATATTTTGTGCCATTTTGGCTTATTTTCATGCTAAAATATGTGATACTTTGGGTGCAAGAATCTAAAAATCCATTGTGTTCATTGCAACGGAAAAATTAAGATAGAAAGATAGAAACTTTGATGTATAAGTGACAAAACATTGTAGCGATTTTGTGATAGAGATATTAGTTCATTTTGGAAAAATTATTTTTGAAATCACTGCTAAGTTGGGTAATTAGGTATCACAGTCTCCACACCTAAACTTGAGTTATATCCTGACATTGTTTACACTTATCTAACACTAATATTATCTATCCACACACCACTATAATAAATAAATAAATAAATCAATAAATATATATATTTATATATATGTATATATATCACATTTTTCTCAATGCATTCTGTTTTACTGTTTAGGTACTACAACAAAGTAATTAAATAATCAGCTCAAAACAGATCATTCAGATCTATATAGAGCCATATTTTAATTATGTGGAAGTATTATTATAGCACAGCAAACATTATGTAGGATTCAAGAAACAATAAAATATTCAACTTCGAAGGAAAAATATTAGGCTTTGCTTCGAAGCAAAAAATCTTTGCTTCGCACACCCTTATTTCCAACATACAAATTTTGGTCAAAATCAGATAAAAAGGGGCATGTGCTCTAGCCACTACACCAACCACAGCCCCCTTCAAGTAGTAGATGTTCAGATATATTTTTTTTGTGTTCAAAAATTTATGCTAAGGGCACTGAGGAAGCCATAATAGAATTATAATACGCTACTTATGTTAATTACGCCGTTCTAGTTTGAAGTCATGTCCTCTTACAAAGATTTGGGTATGTAATATTCCAGTGTAAATTGACCTAACTTAGTAGATAAACAAAATTGGACAGTCAGCTTATTTAATTTTGCAAATAAATTCATGCTTTAGCACAAAAGTCCTGGTATAGATGCTCATGCAAGCTACTAGTGCATTTTAAATTTTATTAATGTAAATCACGATTCTGAGTACACACCGAAGAAACAATCTTTTGAAAGGTTTAAAATTCTGAGTTTCTAGTAATATGAGGCAACATGTTAACATACTTCACTTGATTATTTCACTATTACAGTTTGAGATGCTACCTGAATTTGCAAGACATTTACTTTAATTCTATTGCAAACACTTTATTTCTTTTATTTAAAGTCAAGTCACTTTCTAATTTATTTAATTTATTATAATTTTATTTTTAATGGGTAGACAACAGTTTTGATAAACCTGTAACAGTCTACCACAAAGAAAACATACAGAGGCACAGTGAGAACAGTGAAACTGTAACAGGATAATATATACAGTAAATACAGTAATGACTGCATACAATCAACATGTTTTTGGGAAGTTGACTTAATAAAGATTTCAGAAGGTTTATACCATATAGTTAATTTAGCTAATTGTGGTGAGGTATTGTGATAATGGGTTGAGCTCAACAAAAGAACAAATGGCAGTCACGGGTGGGTATTTGAAAATTCCAGCAAGGGAAGTAGGTGGATCATCAGTACAAACAAATGTACTACAGCAGTGGTAAAACAACACTGACAAATCAACAACACTGACCAATTGACAGCAATGACAGGTGCAATGATATTACAACATTTCTTGGCTTTGAGTAACAACTATATAGGCATGTTAGGTCCTCACCTAAACATTTTGCAACGTTTTTTTTTTTTAAAGCTAGGTCTTTGTTAGAGAATATCTATAGTTCCTCATGTTGTCTTGAAAGTTGGTTTTATATTCCACACAAGCGAGTGAGTGGACTGAAAAACTCACAGTTTGAGTGACAGATTTTAGTGTGGAAGGTGTTGTGCGACAAGTTTACAGTTATAGGAACCACAAGTTGTATCAACTGAGTGAGGTTGTCACATTCGTATTTACCTCTGAGAAGTTTTCTGAGGAACGTCAGAGACAACAGAATTCACCTGGAGTGCAAAGACGGCAAGTTTAACTCTCTGCCCATATACCTCATATTTTTGATGAATTTGCTCTGAATACTTTCTAGTTTATTTATGAGATAAGTATAATATGGATTCCAGATAATGCAGTTGTATTCAAGGATGGATTTAACAAAGGATTGGTATAAGAACAGCATACAGTTACAGTTTCTGAAGTTTGCAGTTACGTATCTTGTTATGAAGCCTAGGGTCCTATACGCCTTGATTGTAATGCTGTCAATGTGACTCTTAAGTGTTTGGTCGAGAAGTGTACCCAAGTCGCTCACATCAGATTTTCTGACATTTCCCCAATTAAGGTTACATTGTCTGTAATTTTGTCATTGTGTAACATAGTTTTAGGGTTCCCGTGCGAGTTGTAAGGTGGAGTGCATAAACAACTTAGATTATAACACTTCCGCTTGGGATAGTAGAATTACATTTTCTTCTTAATAAATATCAGTCGGTACATATTTGTTTTTCAAGGTTGATTAGTTGTTTTATTAAATGGAAAATCATCATCATTTCCGATGCAATAATCAAGGTTCTCATTCAATTGAATTTCATGTCTATGTACAGATACATATCTAAGTGTATGTTCCAGCTTATGTCTACAATACTTCTATAAACACCCCTTAATTTTCTTACAGTTTAATTCAGCATATGTTATATAAATTCTACTACCGTTTTCTCACCAGCGAATTTGCACCTAGTGTATATTTGAATACTTACAGTTTACTTATTCAAATAGGCATTAACTTTTGTAGTGATAAAAAAATTTGTTACACTTTTTTTTTTATTTCAGCTGCAGGAAAGAGAAAACAAGTTAAGGTACATTCATTTAAATTAGCAAAGACTCGTAAACATGAATGTGGGCATGAATAACAAAATTTCAGAATCTTGAATCAGCATGTGTGGTTGTTTTGTGATTTTGCGTACTTGTAGCAACTAAAGATCATTTTACAACAACGCATTGTGTCATGTACAAACCAAGTAATTAACTAGTGATTAAATATTTTTAAAGAAATTTTTATTTGTGAAACTCAAAAAAATATTGAAAATGCCCATGTAGTACCTGGGACACTAACACCTAATCACACGTGTCATTCAGCATTTTCTTAAATTTACTGAAATCGTTGTACAATACTGAAAATCTTTCCCTTATTTACTGAAACCTACTGTCAGTAACCGAGAACAAAATCACCTAACCTTAATATCTGGTGCCTGTGTGAGGTTATTTTCTTACTGAAACTACTGGACTACAAAAGAACGGGCATTTTCAGTAAAAGCAGACGATGCCAGGTAAACAATGGAACAAGTGTCAGCCAAACATATATTACTCTTTGTTTATTTACAGAAGAAGCAGAGAGTGCTATAAATGCTCAGTTTATGACAATCTTTTGAAAAGAACTGTTAATAATTATGATAAAGCTATATGTAAAATAATAAATATTCTTATTATTTGTAGATCCAAAGTATGTGAGGAAAATTGACAAATATGCATTTTAACAGTTGTACCCACAATTTACCCCTAAAGCGTTCCATGCCATACAGGCAGGCCAAACACTCCTTTTCATAGGTTCTAAGCCTCCTTTCCGTCTCGCTTAAAACTCGACTGGAATAAGCGACGGGGTGGAACGGTTCTTTCTCGCCTAGGTCCTGACACAAGACTGCTCCCAGAGCGATTGCTGAAGCATCCACATCCCCAACCCATCTCCTAAGGCCCTACTATAATCCACTATTGATTACACGAAAGATATAAAAGGCTCGTCAGGTTCTTGAAAATGTTCCACGTAAGGTTTAATACACCTAAACCTAACGCCTAAGGCACAAATATAATCTACAACCTCTTTTCAAAAATATTCGACACTACACGTGTCATCATTTGACAAGGCTTCTGCCAGAACTTGCGACAGAGGTTCCATGCACTTTGCCGCCAAGCCTGTTAGCAAACTCTTATTGGAAATCTGATTCAAATCTGTTATTCTCGATAATTTAATCAAACACTCTAGTATTGGTTCCACCTCCCAGGAATCCACGCAAGGTAAGGTTTTAATCAAATCTCTAGTCCATCTATTGTTTTGTTCCTTTACATAACCCTTATGTTCACATACAATGTCCTTTCGCCTCTCTTCCTCTTCCTTAAACCAAGTAATCGCTCTTTGGCGCAACTCAATAGCTGTTTCGTCTTCAGATACTACAAGTCCCCTCTCATTTGAATACAGGATCAAATCGGCCTGCCCCAGGCGGTACAAAAAGTCCCACGGTGCAGACATGCCTCTTTGAGAAATTGAAACTGTATTCTGGTTCAAAAACACACTAGCCCCGCTGCGCACAAGTAGGAAGAAACGGAATACTAGCGCAAAACGTAACATAAACATTCCCTTGCTCAATAATGAAAAACAAATCAAAATAAACCACTTGCCCCAGAAGGGAGCAGAGTTAATTGTACCCACAATTTACCCAACTATCCAAGCTCCCAACTTAACGTAAGCCTTTATGTTTACCTCAACACATACGTGGATGGGGCAAGACTCGTAGAAAATACATATCAATTAATCTTTATTAGCGATGCTGGTTACCTACATAACATTCTTGAACAAAGAAAGGAAACATTTAATAACTTTAAGAGTGAGCACCTGACTCCCAGTGCCCCTCCAGGATCGAGTCGCCGACCAGAGTGCCCCTACTGCCGGCCGTCGGAACTAGACACTCCCCTCCTCCCCCAGGCCTACCCCTCCATGGCCAGTGGAGTGACAGGTCTGAAGTTGAATGGGGTAGCCCCAGCATCGGCGACCGGTGCCTTCACTAACACTCCAAGGAAAACTAACTCTTAGTTCCAGAACTCCTATCACCATTACTAACTTTCAGGGAAAAATAGGAAGCACCGCTCACAGTAATACAGTGAGCAACAACTAGCCAAGAATAGTTCACACACACACCACAAAACAAAGAGAAGGAAGACAAGTGTTGTATGTGTTCCGATTTCCAAAACCGTAAACTCTACTAGCATTAAAATATTGCTCCAAAATATCTCTTAACATCCCAACTCAACCACTGTGATTTAGGTTATTCAGTAATACACTTCACCGGAAAACAGCTTGAATTCCGGTTGAAAAGGAAGGTTATTTCGAACAACTAATATCAAATTTGAAATAACAACTAACAGCAACATAATAATTTGGTAACTCTAGTTCTCACAAACAATTTTAATGTGCATATATACATCATGGCAAGTGTACACATCACATTGCAATTGTTTTCATCACCCAATGAGGTCATCAAAGTTTGTCACTTTGTTTACCAAGAATAAAATATTTGTTAAATAGTACTTGCCAAGATAAATTGTTCACTTTTACAGCACCGAAAACATAAACTACACTGATGTGAAGATGTCCAGTCATTATGTGTGTGCACAAACCAGGGCATCTACATCTGTGCACTGCTGAAGTGTAATGTATTAAAACCATGCTTCCACTCTTCATTGGCACTATGAATCTGCAATACAAATATGTGGACTTAGGACACACCCACTTTACTATCGTGGCAATGTCGTACTCAACCTCCCCCAGTATACTGGTGCTTGTAATCACCTAATGGTTCATGCACTCAGGCTTCGCACATTCGACACTGTCACTCTGACTAGTGACGACAATCATAACTGTGACCTTGAAGCCTGCCTTAAATGGACTGCAGTGGTGTACCTGAACCTTACTCACACGGGTGTGGTAGTCAAATGGTCAGACCACTCCCTTCCACCAAGGTAATCTGGGCTAGATTCCCAGTAGGAGACCAGGACAGAGTCCCAGATTTTAGCATGTGGGTATAGTGCCAGACAATGTGTCTGGTTTGCTGGTTTTCTCGGGGATCTCCCAATTTCCGCAACCTTCTCATTCTAGTACTTCCCAATCATAGGGTCTCATCTCTGGTCATCCTTCGGGCGAGAAAACTCTTACTGGTGCCCAGTTGTTAACCTTCTCATATGATATTTATTTGCCTAACTCACGCCACCACAGTGATCCAAGTTTTATTCTGGTGGGGTCATCCTCAATTTTTGCACATGGGAAATATGGTGGATGTTGCCGTTGGTATGTGAGTTTACTTTGAGTGCCTCCATTTCCCCCACTCCTGATTTATGTAACACAAGAGTGTTTGTGCGCCAGGCACTTTGCCTGTCAGCCATGGAGCATTGCAGGTTAGGAACTGGTTGTTTGGCCATATATTTATAGCTCCTGGGATGTTACACTACCGACCCTGAAGCAGTGTTTCAATTAAGTTGAAGATATGCTTGTTTAGAAACGGTACCCTTGAACATTTCATAGGAACTAAATAAAGTACAAAATGTAAACAGAGTACAATTGAAGACTTGAAACTAACTATAATACCCAAAGGGGACAAACCATTAATGTAGATATTCCATCTGGTTCCAACCAATGAAAATAAAAACAAGCAATGAATGATATGTGTAAAATTAAATTACATGCATCCTCTGTTACAGGATGGATGATACTGAAGTACAAATGAAAAGAAAAATGGTTTTGGAAGAAAGCAATGAGTGATAGGACAGCAGGGTACCCACAGAAATTTTAGTTCAATTCCCCGGTCTGATTAACACAATTTCCCCTGACCTCGACAGCAAGCCTATGCCTACGGAGTTCTTCAAATTATGAGAAATTTTAACATTAAAAAACAATAAAGTACAAATTTATATGTGAATATCACAATTTCAGAACAATCTAAAAGCTTAATCTAACAATTGGAAAGAAAATTATTATAAATTATCAATAACCTGTCCTTACAATAAGATATATATATTGAACCCTCGATAACTCGGACTAAAAGGGGGGAGAAGCTGTCCTCCGAGTTACGATTTGTCCGTGTTATCGGGGGGCGTCTGGGGAGGAGGGGTAATCAGTCATTAATCACAAGAAACCTGAGGAAACCAGTACGCTATCATTTCTACCAGCAAAAGAGGCGGCAATATATATAGCTTTGTACGTATCACTTAACAGGAGGGGGTCACTGTAACGGGAGAACTATAAAGGAAAGCATGTCAAACAACCTGGGCCGGCAGATTCTTTTTTATTTACTTTTTAAGCTACTTCTGGCTGATCTTTTTTATCTGTGCTAGAAGCTGGCAGTCTGGCACCAAGGCACCCTTCTACCACAGAATAAACAAGGTATATCAGAAGCGAACTTGGCGGGATTTCGCGAACTCCGAGAAAATGTTGTTTTGGTTGGCCGCCATGTTGTTAGTTCGTTCGCGGCTGTGAATCGTTATTAGTGACTGGCAGTTTTATTGCATTATATTATGATTTTAGTGGTTAATAACATCGAAAGCCGTATCGTACATGCGTCCTTGTTTATTGATGTGCTGTGAGTGTTGTTTTATCAAGAATTTGAAGTGATTGTGCTGGAGAGACGCAAAACATGTGGGACAACC
>PNEQ01055465.1:0-10032 GCA_003012365.1 Medauroidea extradentata
AGTTATTCTAAGTCAGCTATACATCCACGCGACACCGAAAATCACTTTGTTTACAAGTCTGCAACGTAGAAAACACGTGCGCGACGCGAGCGGCCATCATTGTCCACGCGCTGACGTAACTGTCGCGCGCTTGCGCAGTAGATAGCAGGGCTACTCTGCTCGTTGCACGGAGCAGGTGTTGATAAAGGCGAGGTTCCCGTGTCTCTCTACGCCTTCGGCTAGGACAGGGGGTAGGAAAGGGGAGTGACAACCGTGCGCTAGTCCGTGGGAGCACCGAGCCAGGTTTACACAATAGAAAAGGGCGGCTTACACGAGCAAAATTACTCGAGAAAATTCCGTCCGCCTATAAAACTTAGCGCAAAGCAGTCAATCTATTATAAAGAAAGGTTAGAAGTATAAATTATGTCACATTACCTGAAATTTAATAAAATTAAGTACACGATAACTTTGTAAAAGTTTACTCAGTGCTACAGCACGAGAGCACGGCCTTACGCACCGCCACTGGTTACGAGACATGACTCGTCAGAGCAAGCACTTATCTCCACACCCGAATAGCGAGACGAGACCGATAGAGATGTTGTTGCAATACCTTGCTCACTAGAGGAGTGCTGTAAGGAGTAGTGGGGAATAGGAGGAGGGGAGGGGGATATTTTGAATACCTGTACAGACCTGCTCTCACGACCCAATGCCTTACTCATATGTGGGGAAGTACTGCCCAGGTGCTGTGGACCTGTGCAGAACTGTAATGTAGACATGCGATGTCACCTTGGTTCCACCACAAGGAAGTAAATTCAGGTAGGGCAAGTAGACCTGTTCAAACCTGAACCTGTAATGACAACTTGGGTTTTCCCAGAAAATCGGGAGATCGAGTGTTTTTACCAACCAATAGAAACACTGGATACTCAAACATGACCATATACGGAGTGGGCTGTTTTATCCCCACCACCACATCTACCCCCTCCACCACCACCACATGCTCATAAAATGTGCTGTCAGTCTTTGTTCATTGTTCGTCAATTGTTCATCGAGTTCGCTGCTTCGTGCTTTTGCTACTACATTTCATATGTCCATAGTTATTTTTTCAGTATTTTTATAGTTAGATTTATAGTTATTTCCATCAAGATTTTTATAGTTCAGTTTTTAGGTTAGGTTTATTCTTCTGTTTTTTAGTAAGATTTTTGAGTTTTGATCAGAATTGTTATAGTTAACATTTTAGGTTAGGTTTATTCTTCAGTATTTTTATAGTTAGATTTTTAGTTTTTATCAAGATTTTATAGTTAATTCTTCATTGTTATTTTATTCTTTAGATTTTTAATAGCTAGTAATTCAACATTTTTATAGTTAGGTTTATAGGTTAGGTTGTTTTTGTGTCTTCTCTATATCTTCCTATTTAGTCTTCGTAGTTTCTTCTGCATTATTTCTCTTGGGTGTTTACATATTTCTCTTCAGTCTTAGTCATTATTTCTCTGTTGTTTTTTATTTATTGCCTTCATTACGGAGTGTGCAGCCACTTTTGTTCCACCTTCAGCCACCCAGTGTGGTTTCTGTAGAAAAGTATTCACTGTTCGTCGCAATGGTTTGCGTCATGAGCGAAACTGTCCTCTGAATCCCTTCAGAGGTGACTTACAAGTTTGTGAGAGGTGTGGAGTGAGCATTTCTCGCAAAGGCACAATGGATCGTCATCTCCATACCTGCCAGGGGAATATTGTTAAGCCTGCATCTCTTCATTGCAAGTTCTGCAACACTGTGTTTGCTCACACACAATATGCATGTCGTCATGAAGAAACCTGCAACTGTAATTTTGAGAAGAAGACCTTCAACTGCACAAAGTGTGAGGACTTCACCAGGGCAGATACCCTTTCAAGACATGCTGCAAAGTGCAACGGCCCTGCTCCTCCTCCAAAGAGACGCTGTGTTGGACCATCTGCACCGCAGCCTGCTCCAGTCCATCCAAGAACCGTGGTGGGAGCTGGGACATCTTAAGATGGAGGGTTCAAGATAGTGGAGAGTGCATTTAGAGGAATCATGAAAACGTACATCACCGAGAACACTTCAGATCAATCCAAGGATATCTGCAGTTACCTGAACAACATCAAGGACTCTATTGTCAAAAAACTGCAGCAAGATATCCAGAAGAATGGAGCCGTTAAATTCAACTTGTTGACTATGGAAAGCCGGAGCCACATGAAGATGAGACTGACAAGAGAGCTTTCAAAACAAAGAATTTACCGCTTTACAATATGTACGATGTCGAGGAAGCCGTGGCAGCTAGTTTGGAAAAGATATGCGAGGAGGAAGAGTACATGGGTAAAGGAAGTGGTTGGACACTAACTGCGGTGAAACACCTTCAGCTTCGCACCAACAAGCTCGACCCACTGAGTGCCTCCAGTTATATTGATTTACCAACCAGTATGAAAGCAAGGCAAGGCATAATTAATCCGAAGAATGAAGAGGACAATGAGTGTTTCAAGTGGGCTATTCTTGCAAGATTCGTCGAAAGAGAACATCCTGAGCGTGTCAATGAGCGCTATCATAACTTGGAGCATAAGTTTAATTTTAATGGTCTAGATTACCCAACCCCTGTACATAACATCAAAATATTTGAGAATAATAATCCTGATGTGACTGCAAATGTGTATACACTGAACGAGGATGATTAAGTAGTTCCTATATGTGTATGCCATGATGAAAAGGCTCAGCATTTCGACCTTCTCCTCATTTCCAATGAAGAAACCAAGCATTACATGCACATGCAAAATTTTCTCGCCTGGTTTGTTCACAGTTAACTACTCGTTGTGGTGTAATCCACACATGTAAAGGATGTCTCATATTTTACCATGACATACCCCGAGTATCTGAACTATCATGTAAAGTACTGCAAGCCTCATGCTCCAGTTTGTGTGGAGATGTCTCAACATGAGAAAAATGGACGGCATCGAACAATGAAATTCAATAATCATCATAACGCTGACAAGCTTCCTATTGTCAGGGAAGGGGACTTTGAAGCCATGCTTGAACCTGTCAGTACCTGCCAGCCTGATCCGAAGAAATCCTACACCTACACATACCAGCACCACGTACCCTACAGTTTTTCAGTATATGTACATGTGGACCATAATGTGATTCCTGCTGCAAAAACTTCAAGTCTGCCGACAGAGCCCATACTTTATAGAAGGGAAAATGCCGACAAGAAATTCATTAACCAGTGTGGATATTGCGAAGAAGATGAAAGACATTTATGATGTTAGTGAGCCCATGAAACCTCTGACCAATCTTGAATTATTGTATCATTTATCTGCTGAGGAATGCTGCTACTGTAACGAGTCCTTCACAAAGATGAACCGTAAAGTCCACGACCATTGTCATTTCATGGGAAAGTATCTCGGACCTTCATGTAATGAGTGCAACAAACTCTGTCGTCGCCCAAAAAGGTTATCTGTACTGTTCCACAATCTCACTTATGATGAGAACTTTATTATTAAGAAGCTGGCATATGATGACAATGATATATTCATTATACCCCACACCGAAGAAAAGCTAAATCACATTCACAAAGTCTCTGGGTGAAAGATTCACACTACAGTTCATAGACACTTTCAGATTTATGTCTTCTAGTCTTGCCACACTCGTCGAGAACCTCCCCTCATCTGAATTTAAGAACACAAGCAAGTTCTTTGCACTGGATGACCTTGAGCTTGTCACCAGAAAGGGATTGTTTCCCTATGATTACATAAATGATTGGGGCAAACTTGATTAGTCTCAGCAGCCAGCTAAAGAAGACTTATACATCCGGCTGACAATCTCTAACATTGCTGACACAGACTACGTACATGCACAGAAGATATGGTCAAAGTTCAACTGCCAGACTCTTGGGGAATACAGTGATGTATACCTCAAGACAGATGTGCTTCTCTTGAGTGATGTTTTCGAGACTTTAGGTCCTTGTGCCTCAAGACATATGGCTTGGACTGTGTCCGCTACATCAGTGTGTCGGGCTTTTCATTCGACACCATGTTAAAGACCAAAGTCGAGCTGGAACTCATTACTGACTACGATATATATATCTTCATTGAACAAGGAATACAGGGAGGTGTTGGGCACAATGTGTGAAGAGGCACTGTGAGGCAAACAACAAGTATGAGCCATCGACATATTATCCTCTCCTACCATCGGTGTTTCTCCAATACATGGATACTAATAATCTTTACGGCTGGCCAATGTCACTTCCCTTCCCTAAGTGCGACTTTCATTGGGTTGATGGTGATATTGATGTGTTAGCCATGCCTGCTGACAGCAACATTGGATATATTCTGGAGGTGGATGTTGAATATCCTGAGGAGCTACATGAAGAACATATAGACCTAACATTTCTTTCTGTGAATGAGTGTCCTCCCGGATCAAAGCAAACAAAGTTAGTAACCAAATTAGAGAAAAAGGAACACTACATTGTATATTATATTAACCTGAAGCAGGCGATGGAGCATGGACTTAAGGTAACCAAAGTCCACAGAGTATTGCAATTCGTTCAAGAGTCATGGTTGAAGCCCTACATCGACCTCAACACCGAGAAAAGTACTGCTGCTAAAACAGATTTCGAGAAGGACTTTTATAAATTAATGAACAATGCTATCTTCGGCAAATTAATGGAAAACAAAAGAAACATCAAGTAATAGAAATGGTATGCAAAGAAAAGAGAGTGAAGAAACTAATTACTAAGCCCACCTTCAAGTGTCGCACAATTTATTCAGAAAATCTGACTTTGACGAAGCTGGAAAAGGAGACAATAATGTTTGACAAACCTATTTATGATGGTTTCACAGTCCTCGAGCTTTCCAAGTCTCTCACGTATCGGTTCCACTACGACCTAATGCAGGTTCGTTATGGTGACAGACTCCAGCTGGCCTACATGGACACCGACTCCTTCATCTACCAGATCCAGGTGGCTGATTTCTATAGTGACTTGGCAGAAGACCCAGTCCTCATGTCCGAGTTTGACACAAGTGTGTACCCTCCCACACACCAGTGCTACTCCCCCACCAACAATAAGGTGGTGGGGAAGTTTAGAGTGTTGATGGGAGGAGATGTCTGAATTCGTAGGGCTGAGAGCCAAAATGTATACATACAGATGCAATAGCAAAGTCTCCAAGAGGGCCAAGGGTGTACAGAAGTGTGTGGTGAAAAATAAACTAACATTTGAGGACTACATGACTGTACTGAAGGAGCAGAACAAGAAACGTGTTAAAGGTACGCAGCATAAGGTCCCACCAACATGTAGTCTTCACGGAATGCACCAACAAGTTGGCTCTGTCCTGGGCAGAAAACAAACGAATCATTTGTGAGGATGGCATCCACGCACTCCCCCATGGATATGTCGGGCAGTAATTTTTTTTGTATGGTGCTGAACCTCGATGATCCAGACGACCATTCCAGGGAAGTCTATTTCGGTAGCTTGCTGAGCGGTAAGAGGAGAGGTGGGAGGTACCATAACTAGATAACTGCTACAAGGGAGCATATTTTTTATTTTTGTATGTATCCATCTTTGTTGTATATATCAGTCTTCAGTATATATATTTCTTTTTTTTTTGTCGATGGTATTTTTTTTCTTTTCTCTGAGATGCGAGTTGTATAGAATTTCTTTTTATTTATTATGTATTTGATAGGTTCTTGTGATGTATAAAGTTTTCTTGGGTTGTAAGTATTAGCGTTGAGTTCTAATTTTTTCCATTTCTTTTAGTGTCTTCAATGCATATATTCTGTATACAGTGGGTTGTTTGTTTCGTCGTAGTAACCCTGCCTGCACTACTTTAGAATAGTAGTAGTGTTGCCTGTCCCCAGCCTGGGTAAAAAGGGTGGGTGGTAGGTCAGTAACATCTTAATTACAATAAATAATTGATTGAAAAGAATAATAATGTAGTTATTACACAAAATAAAATAAAATTACTTTGGTGAGGTATCATACTTGTCAAGACTTGTCAATCTCACTGGCTGGAGGCATGCATTAAAAAAATAATACTTGTGATAGGGCTGAGAGTATTTCCTACAGTACATTACACGTCATAATTAAGCTCGGCCTTGTGGAGCCGAATGCAAGTGAGAAACAAAAATTGTGGCTCAAAGTAGCGCCCTTGGGGGTAATTCCTAGAACTAAATATAATAATCTATTTATCGACCAAGTCCAATTTTGGCGGGAATTTTAAAAACAAAATATGGTGGCCTACAGCCCTGTGTAAACAATTGAAATCTGAAAATAGGGGGGTTGGAAGGAGGGGTGGTAATTATTCCAAGATGGTGAATGGATACAAAAACATTTTTATTTTTTTAATTTTAGGAAATTTTGGAAAATTTTGAAAGTGATGTTATCCAATATGGTGGTCAGAAACAAGATGGCGGCCGGAAATAAGATGGCAGACGCAGCTCCGCACCTGCAGTCCCCGAACATACATAATCTTACTACTTTTTCACTAATAGTACGAAACTTATTGGTAATGAGAGTAACAATTTAAGTAATATTATTTCTGCAGGATTTTAAGCATACCTTATCAATTTTTTTATGAAATTTTCTCACATTTTTAGTGTTTTTATTGTTTTAATGGTTCCAAAATATTTGTCATTAGAATTTAGTTACATGTACAGAGCATGTGCTATAGTGATGTTACAAAATTTAGCAATAACTTTATGTATAGGAAATTCTCTTAGCTCTTTGGGATAGAGGTCTTATAATTAGAAATAAAAGCGTTGAATTTAATTACTGATTTTCTAGCCCACAAAGCTTACAAAAATACACAAAACAGCAATCAACTATAACTTTCACAACACCCTTAAGTATGCACACAATTACTACTGTTCCAATGAAACATTAATTAACCTTGACAATTAAAGAACAACAATGTTTACCATCAATTAATTAAAGACTACAAATCACAATAACAGTTCAGTCATATATCCAATTAACAATTTTCCAAATAGTGCAATGTACAACCTTAATAGTCCGAAGTAAAGATGGCTCACCATGTACTGCGCAACACCTCGAGTGCACCACTGTCTTCACTCTTGAGGCCTTCGGTTCGACTCCCGTCGCGCACCACCTTGTTGTCCGTCGACTCAGTGCAGCAGTCCTCTTGTTCTAACCAATACTGCTCCGAAGGTATGTGCCTGCAGCCTCACAGTAGACTCTGACATCGTCAAGATGTCTTCATCACTCTCCATCCACAAGCATAGCACCTTCCTCTAGCACGACCAAAAACGAACTCCCCCAAATCTGTCAATTCAGGATTTATATATTCGGCAAAACAGTTGGAGAATTCAGCACCGACACCTACATCATTCGCATCTGTGTCCAATACAAACTCGTCGTTAAAATCGGGGAAGCCCAAAACTGGAGGGGACATTAACACATATTTTAATTTTCTGAAAGAGGGTTCACATTCAGGGATCTACAGAAATTTTCTTTTGGCTAGTAATCTCATGTAGTGTCTTGGCAATAGAAGCAAATCCATGTACAAACTGCCGATAATAAGCATAGAGTCCAAGAAAGCTGCTCACCTGTGTCCTGTCTGTTGGTTCTGGCCAGTCTTTTATTGCCCTGGTTATTTCTGGGTCAGTTCGGATCCCATTAGCTGATCGACATGCCCTAGGAAACTAACTTTCTTTTGGAACAAGTGGCACTTCTTGGGAACTAGCTTCAGATTTGCACAAGCCACTTTCCGGAACACGGAATCAAATCAGGTAGGGTGTTCTTCAAATATTTTACCTGTGACCATGATGTCATCCACGTAAACTTGGCAAACGTCTAGCGGTAGGATCTTTTCCATTAGTCGTTCGAATGTAGCAAGGGCATTGCATAGCACAAATGGCATGACTTTGAATTGCCAAGTTCCTTTTCCTTGCAGAGAAGGCTGTCTTCTCCCTGTCTTCTTGTACCACCTCACACTGCCAGTAGCCACTCTTCATGTTAAGTGTAGAGAACCATTGTGACCCTGTCAGGCTGTACAGTGTCTCATCAATCTAGGGGAGGGGGTCACAGTCCATTTTGGTCCTATTATTCAGCCAGCGGTATTCCACACAGAATCTATTGGACCTATCTTCCTTTTTAACTAGCACAGTAGGTGACGACCAAGGGCTGACCAACGGCTCGGGGACATCCAAGTCCTTCATTTCGTTCAAGACGCCATCAACAGTATCTTGTGTAGCCAGGTGCAGTCGTCTTGGGGGTTGCTTGATTGGCCTAGCTTCTCCTGTATCGATGCGATGTTGTGCAGCAGATGTTCTGCCAAGGTCAAGTGACCCACATGAAAAAGTTTTCTTGTTTTTCTTCAGAAGTTCTGCAACAGCATTTTCTTGTCTCCAGTTCAGGTTTTCTCCGGTTCTAGTGAGTAGGTCCTTGAGTGGTTCTGACATAGTTCCTTCAAGGTCCCCTGACTTGATAGCTCCTTTGTCGGATGTAGTTATTTGGGAGACTTGTTTGTACACACCTATTGTGGCCTCCTCATCAAGCTGGATTGCTCTGTCCGACAAATTGACTATTCGAACAGGTAGACTTCCAGAGACAGACGAAACCAATGTTATAGCTACCATTACTTCATCAGGTAAGCCACTTCCTCTTCCCATGTGTTCGACCAGAGCTACACACCGCACAAACTTGCCTTGACAGTGTGCGGGGATAACAATCTCACTGGATGCCGGCAAAACAGTTGTCTCGCAACAGATCACTTGGCAGCTGGTTAGCGAGGAAAGTTCGCTTCGTGGCATCATTACCAGTTCTCGGTTACCAGCCCTTAACACTCCCGACCGAGTATCTATACAGCAATCTAATTTCCGCAACACATCTGGGCCCAATAAACATTCATCTTAAATGTCGGCTATGTACATTTCATATTCAATGCAGAGGTAACTTCAACTGTACCTTTTTCTTTACCTTCACTGGTGCAGTCTCGCCTGTCACTGTCATCAGGAAATTTTGTCTAGAATTATGGCCCTGTGACTGTCATTAGAGATGGTGTCACAAGCTGGTATAATGACAACAGCTGGAAGAGGAGTTGGCCATGGCCTTTTTAAATGAACCATCCCAGCATTTGACTGAAGAAATTTTGAGAAACCATGGAAAACCAAAATCAGATGACCGGGGCCAGAGATCAAGCTTGAGTCCTCCCAAATGAAAGTCAATGCAATGGTAACACGTACCATTGCATCTCTTTGTTCTGTATTTCACAACTTAATTTTTTGCAAACGTTCTTAATCACATAATGTAACTTATACTTCTGTATGCTTTTGTTATAAATACTGCAACCTTTGAAGCTAAAGTAAACAGTAATCAAGTTTGCATCTGTATGTTACAGACATAACACAATTAAGATTAAAGGCAGTGGCAGTAAGTAATTAGATCACTAGTTTCCAACAAATACAATCCAGGTTTAGTCCCAGGCGGGGTCAGTTTGGTTTTTCCCACGTTAGAATTGGGCCGGACGATGTCATTGGTCACTTGTTTTTTAGGGATCTCTCATTTCATCTACTCTCGCAGTCCAACATCAATCACCCCACATCAGTTGTTAAAATCACGTTGTGCCGAGTGCGCTCTAAGTGCGGGGTTTGAGGGCACCTGGCTGCGAATTAGTGACCATGATCGCCGATCTGTGGATAGTTTTGCCAAGAAGTGTGCGACGTATCTTGTGTTCTGTGCAAAACCCCTTCCCTCCCTCCTTGCGCGTGCGCTGTGGGGCCGGGGCCGAGGCGCCCACATCGCTGCAGTTTTTCTTTCTGTTCCTACGACGCAGCGGATGGGAGAGGTCGAGGTAAGTAAGCGTGCTCCTGTTTGTCTTAATGGGGCTTCACCCCGCGTGGTAAAGGCCGGTGGCGGCGGCAATGAGTTTGTCATAATAATGCATTAACATTTTCTTCTAAAAGCTTTTTCGGCACCGCCGTCTAAATTTCTCTTTGGTGGTTAGTTTGTTTGGATTTTTGAATTTAAATTTCGGGTTGAACTATAAGGAGCCCGCGCGCCTACATCTTCCCTTTCATTTTAAATGTAAAGGTTTC
>PNEQ01055469.1:0-11868 GCA_003012365.1 Medauroidea extradentata
TAGAGGATGGGGGCTTCAAATACCTTCGACAGATCAGTGTAATGCACAGCGGGGTTGCCTACGCTGAGTTTTCATTGCGCTCCCCTACGAAGACGGTACATTTCCGCCTACGGGTTTATAGTTAAAAAGTGCTTGTTTTGGCTCGTACTACCTGCCCTCAAGCGTTGTATCATGAATTAATATACACCCTGTATACAGAAGAACGATTTTTAGAACATCAATGCCAACTCAACCATTCTCAACTATCGTATAACAGTCGTGTTTAACTCCCTTTCAAAATAATTATTACCTATCATTTTCATACTCGTGGACGCGTAACAATAAAAAAATAATGTGTTCATTTATATTACCATATTACTTCTTCATTTGCTTACATAGTTGTATGGCAATATTTTTTTCCAACAGTTAGTTTCTTAAAGTAGGCTATCTACTTACCGTATGGCGGGTATAGTAATGTAGGAAAGGTGAGTAAATGAGTAGAAGTTAAGATCCCAACAGTTATGGTTTGTGTGTAATGCTCACACCTACTGAATGTGGTTCGAAGTAAACAAGTTATAACTTTGTAACTGCAGTCTTAGGTACGTAGAAGACACTGTGCGTCGTGTATCTCCACGCGACTGCTTCCTCCTGTGTGCTCAGATATGAGCCCCTGAAGTTGTGTGAGTAGGCCACCAGCCTTGCACGCACGTATGTGTGGTAGTCTACGTTGAGGTTATAACCAGCGGATGTATTCCTACTGTCGAACGTCGTTGTTAATGTGGTGCAGAAGCAGAGAAACAATATTTAATTTATCGTGTCACTATTCTATTAAATCTGTACTTTATTTAGTACTACTTATTACAGCGTCCTGTCCTTTAGTAATTTTTTTTCTGTGCTTGTCTTTTATTACCTGACATACTTTCGCGTGTCGCTTAAACAGAGTCCTGTATTTATTCTGGGATACAAACCATCACATTTCTTCCTATGTTTATTCCGTCCGCGTAAATGGGACCTTGCGTTTTTCTAGGTGTGATGTCGGGCATATATCGATCTTGTATGCTGTGTGTGTTTTATTTCAGTTCGTCAATCTTTCGTGGCATTGTTTTTGCATGCGCTAAGAATGTTATCGCCTTCGCTTTTATTGGGTTTTTAGATTGTTTTTAGGTAGTTTCCTTCCAACATTTATGTGTAATTTCTGCGTCTGTTTCGCCCGTGTCGTGTGCTAGTTTAATGCCTGTGTTGCACAGAGTAAACATATCCTTAAGTGTTTAAGTTACAACAGTTGTTGCATATGTCAATCATGGTTTTTCTGTTTCACATTAAGATTTACACTTTTAGTTTTGAAAAAAAAAATCAGGGAGATTTCTGTGTGTAATTTTCTAGCAGAGTTGCACCTGAAAATACAATGGTACTATGTCTTCATCGGTGTTCTTCTGTTTTATAATATCAAAGTATTTGTATCTCTCGTATAATTATAATCGTTGGCTATCTTACTATTAGAGAACTCCATTAGTCTCTTTAGGTGTCTGCAGTCTCCAACTGACGCATGTTTAGTTACTAGTTTAAACCATTAATTATTAGGAATGGAGATTTATCGCCGGAATAGTTGAGTGTTTGCTATACTTCTGACGCTTTTGTTTCGTTACTGGTGAGTCAGCATTTGACTGGTTCAAAGATAATTCTGGTGTGTTACAACAAACGTCTGTAATTCGTCTGTAAACAACTACACTGTGCCACATAACATTAGTACAATAACACAAGACGCAGTACACTGCACTGATTTAGATAATACACTGACAGAATATATTCTAACGATTTTACACCATTTCTAATTTTTGTTTTAAATTTGCCGTCTGTAAATTTATCTTTAATATGTTATTCGTTTTTATTTGGTGTTTTATTTAGTAATGTATAGGGACCTGTGAAATATGTGTTATTGTTGAAAGGCAGAGTAGACTTCACTCTCCTATACCAGGCGTCTATGGACCTGTGAGGCAACTTTACAGGGGATTGGACACACTATTATAAATCTTAATTATTTGACAGAAGCATTATCCGCGTCATTACACGACGTTGTAGGCCAACTGGAGATGCCGAACAAGACTACAGATTGTTGGATTCTAGTCTGGTGGCAGACAATAACGCAAATTTCACACGTACTTAGTTATGTGTTTTGATACTCAGCTGGACGTTGTTGTAGTGTGTTTCATATAACTTCAGTAACATTTGACGGTTGTCAGGGCGTTACTTTGTAAGTGTTGTAAATGTTTAATGCTTTGTCAGGTGACATTTGCAGTTCTAAGATGAACTCAAGATGTATATTTCACATTACGTACTATTCATTTCGTTTTGCATTGTAACACACAATACAAAATACCAACAGTAATTTCCCATAAGCAGCTGTCAGTGTGTACTGAATGTGTACGAGACAGATCATACATAGAGATGATGGTTTGTCGCGGGAAAACTTGACTGTTTGCTGGGCTTCAGCACACATTCAGCCTACCTGATGATTGCTGGTTGTAGCTTGTATGTGGAGTAATTATCTATATGACTGAGCCAATAAGAATCCCAATATTGTAATTTTTTATGCCTGTTGTTAGTCTGCAAACAGCTTCGTTGTGTCAGTAGAATATCACCGAGTTTTATATGTTGCAAGAAACTATAGTATTTTCAAGGATATGTTGGCACAAAACATTTTCGCGATACACCATAATCTTTAACCATACGTTCTCCCTTATGTATGTATGTATGATAAGAGAGTATGGAAAGTAGCGACAAGGCGTGGTTCATTAGTATTCTTCAAAGCTCCGCAGCTTGTCACACCATAATTAACTGATGAGTGGACAAATATTAGGTGACACAGTTTGACTGCTTGCGCAGACGAATAGAGAAGTCCAGTAGTGGTGTTCCAGAGTATCATTGGACCAGTCAAATGGGAACACACAAATAACAGTTTCGTGTAAAAATAATAATCGTGACACGTTATAACGCCGTTCAAGCTTAATATTATGGAATATATAGCGTACTGAACTAATCCCTATTAACATTTAATTAATTTAATAATAAGCATTAAGTTGATGATTAAGTTGGTAGGATCAAACGACAATCAGGGGACCCGTGTGCTTTTGCCTGTCTATGGTTAGCCGCATAGTTAGAGTGAGTGAGAGATTTTGGTCAGCGCTTAAGAGGGCGTGGTACATAATTCAACGCTAAAAGCATTAATCTATAACTGCAAGTTTCCTTGAAGCCAATTTGCGAACATTAAACAATAGCAATCCCAGACAGTAGTTTTAGCCAACGTTTTAAAGAAAATAATTTACAGTGTTACGAACTTCTGAGGCACAATCTCTGACGCCGGAACCTCGTGCATTTAACTGCGGCGCAAGAGATCACCCGTAACGAATTAGTTATTTTGGATAAATATTTACTCATAAAGTTGGCAAATACCATTATCTAGGATTGTCATAGAGTATTTTATCCATATTGGCTTCGAAAAAAGTGTAGAGAGCGACGTCGGCCGGCACATGTATTGTGATATCGCCTCTACGCCCAGAGCTGTGAACGCGCGCGCATTGTTCCCGCCATAACAATTTTACTGAAGAACTTTAAGTAAGTGGTGGCTCTTATCATTTTATTGAACACATTACAGCAGCAAAGTCCAATTTACTTGTAGACCTAAATTTCGAACATATCTGTTACATGTATCTTGAGAAACAACCGCATGGAAAAGCCGATTTTAGCCAAGTTTGAGGGCTTCAAAATATTACTTCCAGTGTGCGTTGTGTCTTGAAAGTCACATTCACAAGTAGTGTGGAGTGTGTTTCCTTTTAGTAGATAAGCATTGTGGACGCACGTTTACTGGTCTCTGAGAAACAGCGTAACTGCGAACACACTGCAAGCAGTTCGACCTACTGCCGGGCGAGCATCTTAAGGGGCAATGTTAGACAATTTTGTTCTATTTTCAGTTTGTGAGCCATATAAAATTTAAATTTTCGTCAAAGCATAGGTTATATTGGATTTAGTTGCTTGGACATACTCCATGGCGAAATAATTAACTGTCAAAAGAAAACTAAAAATAAGACAAGAATCATAAATAAGCAGGGTATGTTTTTGTTAACAGGCAAAAAATACCCTGCTTATTTATGTTTTATGTTATGTATGAATCGAACCCGAATCGCGTTGGTGGAAAACGAATGGTCTGATCACTCGGCCACCGCGGCCCGCGCATAGTTAGAGATTGTGTGGGGAATCGCGCGTATATTATTTCTGCCAATATGTGTTACCGGCTTTCATTCACAATGGCCATGTATGAAGCGGGACACAGACGTTTCTAGAACCTCACGTTATCGCGGGGTTGTAGAGTAGTGACTAGAAAGTAAAGCTAGCCCCTTGCTTGCTGCGAATCAGTTGTGGACAGTGTTGTCTAGAGAGTCAGTCTTCGGAAGTATTGTTCAGTGAGTTTGTCGTTGACATTGTTGTTTAGTGTGTGTCTTCGATATTGTTTTTCAGTGAATAACTTACATGTTTTGCAGTGTTGTCAAGTGAGCGTCTTTAACAGTGCTATCCAGAGTATTAGTTTTTGGCAGTGTAGTACAAAGAGACAGTCTTTGACAGTGTTTTCCATTCACAGTGTTGTTCAGGGATTCAGTCTTCAACATTGTTGTCCAGAGATTCAGTATTTGACAGTTGTCCAATGGGTGTCTTTGACCATTTTGACGGAGTTGTTCAGTGTGTCTGTCTTTGGCAGGGTTGTTTAGTGAGGCTGTCTTTGACAGGGTTGTTCAGTGACTCTGTGTGTGATATATTGTTCAAGTAAGTCTGTCTATGGCAGGGTTGTTCAGTGAGTCTGTCTTTGACAGGGTGGTTTAGTGAGTCTGTCTTTGACAGGGTTGTTCAGTGACTCTGTGTGTGATATATTGTTCAGTGAGTCTGTCTTTGACAGGGTTGTTCAGTGACTCTGCGTGTGACATATTGTTCAGTGAGTCTGTCTTTGTCAGAGTTGTTCAGTGAGTCTGTCTTTGAAAGGGTTGTTCATTGACTCTGCGTGTGACACATTGTTCAGTGAGTCTGTCTTTGTCAGAGTTGTTCAGTGCGTCTATCTTTGACGTATTTGCTAAGTGAAATATGTACAAGGGCTTGAAAACAGCTAATAAAATAAATAATCTCTTTCGCCGAAATCAAAGATACAAAATATCGGCGTCGTAAATGATTTACCAGAACGAATCATGGTGGTTAAATGTTTGCTTATGACACTGGCAAAATGAAACATATGGGATTGTTTTCTTCTTTATTGACGTCTAAAAGAATCCGTATAGTTAAAATAATGCGTGTGGCGTTAATTTATATTCCGCACGATTTAACACTTCATAGTCGAAATAAACCTCGGCTATAAGTTCTCAGGCTTTCGTATTGACTGCGTTAGTTTATGTGTTAACCGTCACTACCACTAACACAGTCGCGCTGTTTTAACATGTCTGTAGTTTGGATAGCGAATAAGAAGTTCGATTTATTTCGTAACGATGTTCACGGCGCTTGTTGCACATGTGTAGCATGTCTGGCAATACTGACGAAGCTGACAGTTACTTCGAGAGCTAAACCAGTCGGTAAGGCAATGTTGGCAGATAGGCGAGTGTCCATATCTGTACTGTCAATAAGTGAGTGACAACACAAACACAATACCTAATGATAAGTCGTTGTTGATAGTTGTACTCTAACGCCTGCTGACTCGCCCGGGCCGTGCCGACCAACCGGCATGACGTTACAGCTGTGTAGAGAAACGGGCAGCGTTGCCAGATATTGCCTGGTAAATGACTAACCTCGGATAATCTGCAAAGGTTTTTGATATGATGAGCTCTCTGGGCGAGATAATGAGCGATGTTGCAACACTTGAAGATGATTTGCTTTAAGGAAACTGTGGAAGAGATGCGATGTGGTAGCACTGCAAGGAAGTGGAGATGTTAATTGCAGCACTCTATAAGGGTGGACACGCGACGCTGCAACTCAGTGACAGGGAAATCTTAACCCTCTTCGGGACGATAGAGTTGGAGGGAAAGGCGTACGATATTGCAGCACTGTGAGAAGAGAGGGCTTGCGACGTGGCAGCACTGTGAATGGCAAATGAAGGAATGCAACGTTGCAACATTGTGGCGGGGAAGTCGTAACTTTCTTCACGACGATAGAATAGAAGTAAGTAAATGCCGTATGGCAGCACTGGGGATGGCAAATTAAGTAATGCAACACGTAAGTCTTCGTGCGATTCACGTTGATGGAGTAGAAGGAAGGAAAGAGGTGCGATGGGCAGCACTGAGGGAATGGACGGCGTGCAACGTGGTAGCCCTGCAGATGGCAAATTAGGTAAAGCGACGTTGCAACATTGCGGCAGGGATGACAGCACTGGGGATGGCAAATGGAGGAATGCGGTGTTGCAACATTGCGGAAGGGAAGTCTTAGCACGGCACGCGACGTGGTAGCAGTGCTGGATGGAAGTTGTGGGAGTGAAGCAGGGGATACGACGACGTGGCAACAGCGCAGCGGCGGCGGGCGCTAGGCGAGGTAACCCTGCCCGCGCTAAAAGCGGCTGAAGGCGCGGCTAAGTTTGGCGCCCAGTCGTCGCCCGGGCGTCGCGCTGAACGTCTCGGCAGGTGAGTGAGTGAACGACGTCTAACGTCATTGCCGCGTGCCGGTGCAGTGCAGTCCACCGCATCTACATTTTACCTTTCTTCTGAAACATTACAAAGGACATCATTTTTCTGTATGTGCTTTTCTCACTGGTCCGGAAATGTTCCAATGTGATACACCCGCCGCCATATTGGATTTATTTAATTTTTGCTGCAGCACTTGTTTCCGATTTATTTTTATACGTTTCGCATTGATATGGCAGAGGTTAATTCTACTACACGTGTGAAATGTTTGGTACAGGGAAAATTTCTGGCGCATGAGCGCTGGTATTGTCAGAGGTGCCAATTGACAAATCACGGAGCTTTTCTAAATTTTAATTTACATTAAGTTGGTTATCTAAAACGTTAAATTAGTTGGTTTTCACTTTCTGTCATTTTCAAGTCTACTTAAATTTAATTTTACTTCGGTTCCGCATTTTTCTGGTTCCTTATCGATAGCAGTGAAACTAGCGGCAGAATATTTCACTTTGCCAAACTGTTCCATAAGATAGCACATTTTTCTTTCCAACCTGTAGTACAATTATCCTTGTTAGGACTTCGAATATTACATTTCGTTTGTTTTAAGTATAGCATTAATGGAATACTTTAGTTAATTTTAGCTTGTTGGTTTTCTGAGCCGACGTATGTTTTTTAGTTTATCATTTGCACTCCAAAGAGCAAAATTAATGAAACTGTTTTAGTAATTTTTCTTTAACTTTCCATAATATTGTATTGTCCGCTCCTTCATGCCCAACTGTGCAAAAGTAAACAGAATAAATATTAATACAAGATGGCGGCGTAAATTTTACATTTAAAACTTTTTTTTTCTTTTGAATTTTTCCATCGCATATATGCTTCATGCAACTTTCTCGAGTCTTAAAATCGTTCTGACCGTAAGCCGTTATGTAGGTCTATAAAAGAAATTTTTAGCACGCATTGATGGGTTATTTTTTCACCTTTTACTTACGAAGTCTTCCGGCGTAGTTCACAGCCACGCATTCGATTGGAAAGTAAATGATGCAGCAAATTACTTTTCAATAGACCGACTTTAAATCTAGCTCTTTGAAGCAATACGTATTAATGTAGCAGTTATGTAGGGACACTGTTACACGAGAATTTTTGCTGATTTGTTGTATTTAATTTATAACATAATATTGAAATTTTTGTTTTACCACAAAAATGAGTACAATTTAAAAAAAAAATCTTCTGAATTTTTATGTAGGACACTTTTTGTGTGAAAGAATAATGTTTAAAAAATATACATTGAAGGAAAATTCTATTTTCGTAATAATATTTCCTCACCAGCTTGTTTCAATGCTGACGTGCACATCTAATGTTCTGCTTCGTGGTCGGTCGATTGTATGCCTCACCTCTCACTTATTTTGGGGTTATACTGCAAATCACAGACGTGTATTGTTACAATAATAGTATTATGCCTGGTGCTGTCAAATAAGAGATAGGCACGTAAGGCATTTCTAAACCTTTAAGCGAACACTATGTTTTCCCTATTCATAGACTGTTAACAGTTAACATTGGTCACTAGTTTAAACTCGGTAGATAACAAGCTTGCAGGCAGAGACCATCTTTCTGCAAGTCATGCAATGCTCATGAAGGCCTATGATTAGAGATGATGATTAGAGGTACGTAAATTTCGCAGATACATTCCAGGTCAGGTTGAACGCCAATTATGTATACTTCATTGTCATGTCTGTGACTTGCTGGCGGCTGTTACGATACGCGTTTGACTACTGCAAGCCAGTAGTGAATAAGGAAATAATGCGAAGTGCTATCGCTTGCTACCTGCTTGTACGGTTATAAGCCAGTAGATAATGGATTGTGGCCAGTGGATGTATAGGACTGACAAGTCTAGGCTGCTGCCAGATGAATCCGCGAAATTGACGTACCTCTAATGATGATTATAGATGACTTATCTAGGGAAAAATTGACTGTGCGCTGTGTTTCAACGTACGTTCAGGTTATTTGAAGATTACTGGCTTGCTCTTATACATGAAGCTGGTGCCCTATTTGACTGAGCCAATAAGAATCTTGCTGTTGTAATGGGTGATGTTTATTATTGGTCTGTATGTGTCAGACGTATATCACCGAATCCATACATGTCCCAAGAAACTACAGCCTTAGTTAATTGTAACACGTGTGATTATATGCTACACTTGTAACACAGCGTAGGTGTCTACTGACCAGTACTAAACATCTCTAGGGCCCGGTAGTTTTGACGAAAAGATTTTTGCAGCACTTTGTTTCTGTGTCTTACGTGCACACCTACATCTCAACTTCATGATTATTGACAAGAGTGTTTTTGTGCAGAGTCATTATTCATTAGACTGTGCCAATCAGTACTTGGATAACTGTGACACAACACGCCTTGTATGTAACGGCATCCAATCACTGACCACAAAGCAGAGATGCAGGTGCCCACGTAAGACACTGAAACAAAGTGCTGCAAAAATATTTTCGCGAAAACTACCGGGCCCTAAACATCACCCATTACAATAGCGGGATTCTTATTAGCTCAGTTAAATAAGGTAACAACTCAGAACTCAGGTAAAGCCAGTAATCTTTTAATAATGTGTTTAAATCCAACAAACAGTAAAATTTTCCCGCGATAAACCATTATTATAGTCCCGGATATTTGGCGGGATCAAGGACCAGCAGGCTGGACTGCACAGTACTGTATACACTGTGTCTTCAAATACTGGAACATTGCAGTTACAGTGAGTGAGCATTTGAACATCTGACGATGTAGCGCGGGAGTCCATTAGTGTTTATATGCATGTCCACCGTTGGCTCGGAGTCCTCAAGTACACGTTAATAAATAATCACCCGATCGAAAACGTTTCCAACGCATTAGACTTAGAAATCCAACCTCTTCTATGTTGAATGCACGAATTTTCCGGGACTCTCTACCTATGATATAAATGTCGTACGAGGAGTTGACGCGAGGACCAGGGTATCGCGCCCAGTTGTAGACTTCAGGCATCTGTTTACCGCGAAGATCACGTTGAACGAGGTCTTACAGTGGAGAAGCGCAGGAATGAGAAGGGCGGGGGAAGCAGGAGATCTACGAGAAAACCCGTCGACCAGCGACGTCGTTCAACACGATTCTTACATGCGATAACCGGGGATCGACCCCGCCGGGAATCGAACCCGGCTCGCCTTGGTGGCGGGCGATCGCCCTGGCCTATGATATGCTCAGTCTCGACAACTAGCGACGTCGTGTGTCACTCGTGACGCATCCTCGCAATGTACTTATCTACGCACTGAGTTGCCTGGTTTATTATGATAAGGTTTTAGGACCCTTTGACAACGAGCTCTTGAGAGCTGATGAAGGTGGGGTGAGGTGAAGGAACAGTACAACACCCATTCTCGAAGCGGGATTCGAACCCAGGACTTCTCACTCCGTAGTACGGCCCCTAACCGACTGTGCTACGGAGGCCGGCTTGCCTTGTTTGAAAGTTCAGCTGGGGCGAACGTATGTGACTCAGTTTTGCCAACTCATCAGAATTTTCTATCCCCTGTTTCGTGTGTAACTTCGTAAGTTTTGACAGCTTGTTATGGGCATCTACTAGGTTCACGAAATTTTCGCGAAAAGAATTTCACTGTGTTTTGTTCTAACACCTGGGGGCCGCGGTGGTCGAGAGGTCAGACCTCTCGCCTCCCACCAAGGCGATCCGGGTTCCGATTCCCGGCGGGGTCGGTCCCCGGATTTTCGCACGTGGGAATCGTGCCGGATGATGTCGCTGGCCGGCGGGTTTTCTCTGGGATCTCCCGTTTCCCCCGCCTGTTCATTCCGGCACTGCTCTATACTCATCTTATATCACTCCTCACCAGCACTAAAGACCTCGATGTGAAGCGCTGACCAAAATCTCTCTCTCACTCACGTAAACTTCTACAGTCACTGCCTAAATTCTTTTTTGCCAATGTGTTTCAAAGCTTTACGAGTGCATGGACAGCTCTGCTTCACGCTCATTGGCAGCTTGTATTTGTTCAGAAACGTGTCTCATTTGACTGCGCCAATCAGAATAAGGTTAATATCACCACACGTCTGTGATTTGCCAGTGGAACTCCAAGACAAGCGACAGTTCAAACATTCAATCACAATAACTGACCTTGAACCAGAGCTGCAGATGTGCACATTAAGGCCGTGATCTTTCATTTATTTCAAACAATTCTAATAACTCAAATATTTTTTAACAAAATGGTTTGAAAAAATTTGAGACTATGTACAGTTATATTATACACAATTTTTTCAGATCATTTTTTTAAAATAATGTACCGTTTGCTAGCAAAATATTATTTTGCTTCATTTTCGCTTATTTTGACAACAAAGTATGTTATATTTCAGGGGCAAAAATTTCAAAATCCGTTTGGTGTATTGCAACAGAAAAATTCAAATACAAACGATGATATAGCCTATATGTGTTAAAACTGTAAGAATGAATTTTTTATGTATGTGTTAATTTGCGTTAAAATGTTTTTTGAAACCACTGCAAAACTAAAGAGGGTGCAAAATTATTTTCGCCGCAAAATCGTGTATTTGTTGGCCTTTAACTGTACAAGCTGGTATAGCACGTGAGACTACGAGATATTTTCTTACGTATAACTGGCTCGTTGTCGTCAAAGGTATCTAATCACGGGAGCGCCTTATTGACGTATCCATGAGACAGGAAGTAGAAGGAATGGGGTTAAATCTGGCTCATTTCCTAACTCTAGAAAGATTTTTACGACGGTAAAATTTTGCATTGTATTCCATGTAACTTTGAACAGAAGAAACAATAATCCTAACTACGAAATGTGTGGTTATGTCAGCACTGACGAAGGGCAGACACAGATAATCATGACGGTAACACTGTCTGGAAGATAACAGTTAGATCACACCCTCCGGAAACTATTTCTAGGCACGCCCGCTCGTCTTCCTGTTACGAATAGCACAGGGGCAGTGCACTCTGGCCGTGTGCCAGTTCTCCGGAGATATAGCTCTCTGGGTTCACGCCCGCCGCCATAGAGAACACACACGAGTATAGAGCTATTTGGATTCACGCCCACCGCCATAGAGAACTCACACGAATATAGAGCTGTCTGGGTTCACGCCCACCGCCATAGAGAACACACACGAATATGGAGCTGTCTGGGTTCACGCCCACCGCCATAGAGATCACACACGAATATAGAGCTGTCTGGGTTCACGCCCGCCGCCATAGAGATCACACAC
>PNEQ01055471.1:0-11869 GCA_003012365.1 Medauroidea extradentata
GAGCAATACCGAGCGTGGTGGTGGAGCAATACCGAGCGTGGTGGTGGAGCAATACCGAGCGTGGTGGTGGAGCAATACCGAGCGTGGTGGTGGAGCAATACCGAGCGTGGTGGTGGAGCAATACCGAGCGTGGTGGTGGAGCAATACCGAGAGTGGTGGTGGAGCAGTACAGAGCCTAGTGGAAAAGCGGCAAAACAATCGCCTCAGATTCAGGAGGATAAGTATTTGATTCCTGGCTCCGGCCATCTTGATTTCAGTTTTCCATGATTTTCTGAAATTACTCCAGGTTAATATTGGGGTGGTTCTTTAAAGAGGCCCTGGCCAAATCCTACCCTCTTTCCCCCTGTGTAATTCTACCAAGTTCTTGAGCTGTTTGAGGACAAGTAAAGCTACCAAATAAATAAATAAAAAGTAAAATTTTTTTTGGCAGAATCATTTCAATTGTCATGAGAATGGATGTAAAAGTGCAGTACTTTTAACTGGTGTGGTGTGAGCACTGTATGTGAGCACTGTATCTGAGCACTGTAAAGATAGCCTTTTATTCTACCATTGTAACATATACACACTGTTTGGCCAATCACCCAAAATATTTCCGGAGAATCCTCGTAGAAAATTATGTATAACTTAGCTCAATTTGTAAGGATAATATTTTGCCTTGAAATTCAAATTTTTTTTAAATTTCTGAAAACAGCACTGAATAAAACCACTACTGGTATATTTCAAACAATGTCCAGTGCTATCGAGACCTAAACCATTATGAAAGAAACAGTGTTAAAATCATCCACCAATACAGCAAAGAACTGGCGTGACCATCCTCTAACTCCAGACAACTTAGAGTTGAGTTAAGATATAAGTTGCACTGCATAATTGTGACCATTCTCCGCAAGGATTCACAGACCTGCCAACTTCTAAGGCTTCCTACCAGTAAGATTATTAAATTATTAAAGTTTGGTAGCACATTGCAACATTTCAGGTGTTGATATATGTAACTGCTATCAAATTGTTGAACAACTTAGCTATTTATGTCAACAATAACATATTACACTGTCTATTTGTGTACTTGATTGCAAAACCTATGCACTATATTATAACAAACAAAAAATTCACATTATGCACGCTATATTATGAAGCAAACAGACTTAATAGAGCAACTAATGCATGTATTTTACCATGTCAATATAAAATTCTGTTCGTAACTAATAGAATAGACTGGTTAAGTTATCAAGCTTACAAAATCAAGTCACACATAGTTAGATACTTTTGTTTTCTGCACAAGTTGATTTTAGTATCTGCAGGTTGCCATGATGACTAATGGAAACAAAGTTGAATTATTCTTTTTCACAGTTTCATAAACACACTTAGACAACTAAACCACAATTTGCACTCTTTTTCACGTTGCAAATACTATGTACTAAAAGTAGGCCCCATGTGAAATACCGTAATTAAACAATTGGGGAACGCGTAGTTTTGCAAATATTTCCTTTCTTATACAATATTACCGGTAACTTCATTTTTGTTTGTAATTTTGAAACATTATAAACATCAGCATATTTTGATGGTTGTGTACAAATGGTAACACACTAGGAGGTTATATTTTCACGTTTTGAATGGTATAATAGTACATTCTGTGAATGCTAAATATGTGACATTAAAGACAGCAATACAAAACAGTCACAAAAACAATAACAAACCTGTAGGTTCTAGCAATGCATGAAAAAAAAAAGTATTTACAAAACAAAACACCTCCAAGTTACACACAGCATGTCCTTGTAAGTGCGGGGAAAAAACCTTTAAGATACCTAGCTTCTTTCAGTTCACACACAAAAAATAACACAGTATTGTTATCAACATTTTAATGACTCCACGAAAAATGCAATTCAGAAAGCCATATTGCTTTATTTCGGCAACAACCGACTGCCAAAAGCAACTACGGCAGTTCGGTTAAGAACAGGTTACATTCTTGTGATGTAGAAAAATGTCGTAGAGTGGCTATAAATGTAGTATGCTGTTTCCGCAACTACAATACAGTCTTCTTACTTTATTGCTTACAACACAGTACTTACGATAAAAGACAATTAAAGTACAGTACAATAAATGTACCACATACATATACAATACCAAAGGAGCTAATTTTATTTGATTCATTAGGACAAAGCGGGAAATCGTGCAATTTTAAAACGGCAGATGGAAAATCAATACAGTTTTAACTGTCTCTGTAAAGCCGCAATACCTCACTAATTCTGTACAAATTACAGGAGAACCGTAAAAATTAGCAGGTCTAGATTCACCTCCAGAAATATTTCGGGTGATTTTCCTAGTAACCTATATATGAAACTTAAAGAGTCTTTTGATGTTGTAAACACAAAAAAAATGTGCACAAAAATACAATTTCTGACATGACTTCTGCATTATCATTACTGATGTAAGAGATGTGGATAACAACTCCGTTTACATATTAACTCAGTAGAACATGCTAACATATTTAGAATTTAAAAAAATTAAAAGTTATGACTCAATATCTGTTTATTTTCACTTCCACGAAACTTACCGGGATCTTAAACATTCCGGAGGACCATCGTGTTTGTTTAAGTTCAACCCGACCGAAACACAAAACGTTTTCACATCGCCATCTTGCCAAAAACTCAAGTCTTTTTTTCCTATTTAGTGTTGCCAACTGTAACATTGTCACTAGGCGCCAAATTTAATTTACATTATTTACAACACGAACATCCCCCCGCCAAAAACGAATGTTTTATTACTGAGAGGGGAGGGGGACAAAGTTTTCTGGTAGGCCGTTGCAAAACTCCTTGGTTCGTTTACTGTGGCCACTATCACAATTTCATCTGAACCAGGGTTCACACTTACAATTTGTCCCAATTTCCATTTGGCAGGGGGCATCTACTACTTCTTTAGCAGCACCAGAGTACCTACAGTAATCGAGGATTGTTGAGTAGTCCATTTAGATCGTTGCTGTAGAATGTGCAGATAATCCCTACTCCAGCGTTTCCAGTAGGTCTGATGGATTTGCTGGATCAACTGCCACCGACTCAACCGGGAACACGGAATGTCGGTCACATTTGCTTCTGAAGTTGAAGTCAAGGGTGCCATTACCAGAAAATGTGCAGGTGTCAGTGCCGCAAGGTCATTTGGATCCTTGCTCACAGGACAAACCGGTCGTGAGTTCAGGATTGCCTCAATCTGAACAAGCACAGTGTTCAGCTCCACATACGTCAATATTTGACTTCCAACTGCATGAGAGATATGTCTTTTTACTGACTTGACTCCAGCTTCCTAGAGGCCTTAAAATGAGGGGAAGCTGGAGGGTTGAAATGCTACTGTATGCATTCAGCTGATAATTTTGTTGCCATTTCTTACTGATACGAATTGGAGTTCACCACACTATATAATTCACTTAGCATTGTTTTTGCTCCCACAAAATTTGTACCTTAATCTGAGTATATGTGAGCACAGACACCCCGGCGGCCAACCGTTCTCTTAAGAGCAGCCAGGAAATGTTCTGTGGACAATCCTGCTACAAGTTCTAGGTGCAGTACCTTGGTGCTCATACAAACAAAAAGGCAGAGATAATGAGCGGGCTCCCGCCGGGTTTTGAGTATTTTGAGTTTTTCTATTTCCTTTTAGGGGGGGTTTCTTCTTCAATTTTGAGTTTTGGGGGGAGTCTTTTCGCCCTTCCCTCTTGTGAGTGACTTATGATTAGCGTGAAGGGAATTATTTAGGAGTTGGGTTGCCCTGGTTAACGGTGCTGGCTGCCCCCCGCCCACCCCGCTCCTCTCCTCCACTGGCCATGGAGGAGAGCGGCCTGGAGTTGGGGGGGGGGGGGAAAGGCTAGTTCCGCCGACCGGCAGTAGGGGCGCGCGGGTGGAGGCGAGCGCTGCTCGCATCGGGGAGAAGCGCATTCTGAGGCCAGCGTTCGATGGGAGAGGTGCCTGTACCGAAGAGTAGTCACGAAGGGTTGTTGTATCCTGTTGGTCGCCGATGTGCGTAAGACGCAACACGAAACTTAAGTGGGTTCGTCTTGCAATCGTACATATCTACTTCCTACACTGCCCGAGGCGGTTGGTGAGTAAAATAGACAGGTTGATTTAGCTGGTGCAGAAGAGGCCCTAACAAACATTTTTCGGGCGCGCGACTTCGCACCGCTGGAGGGGGATTAAGCTCTACGAGGTAGTAGTGCTGGTGTAACAGGAATTCCTGCGAAATGGATGGGTTGCCAGGCTTTCTCCGTTACGGGAGATCGACGAGAGTGGTAATCTTCGCATTTGACTATTGAGTTAATGTGCTCATTGGCAGGGAGATTATGTTAGGAAGAATGTACGAGGGGCGTTTCGTGCGCAGAGGATAAATGGAGACGCAGAAATAGTATCTGCGTTTCTATTGTGCATTGACCTACCTTTGAAAGATGTATTTATAAGTATTGGTGCGTATTGGTAATTGTAATCGCGCTTGTTGCTTTGGGTATTCAAACATGTTATTGTCATTGTCAGTGTTTTGAAGTGATACTCTTAAAACAAGGAATTGACATTTTATGATATCGAGTGTAAAGAGTGTTGTAGCGAGTCGTGCATTCGCATCGAAGTGTTATAAACATTTGCAATGTGGGATAAGGTTGTTCGAATGTTGTATCTGGAGTGCTTAAAATGTCAATACATGGTTTGTTCTAAACTGTTTTCTTCCTTGCTCAGGAATGTAAAGAGTAGATCCCTAATCTCTGATAAGCTATAAGCATAGGTCAGTAGATGCAAGGGACAGTAGTCCCATTTAACCTTGTTTGTTATCTTTGTTTGTTGGTATTTATGTTGGATAGGCTTAGGCCTTGTAAGAAGAGTCTGGGTAGTCCGGCTCAATAAGACTTAAAAGCTTTTGCACCTCTTAGTCTTCCAATTGTGACCATGAATGGACCAGCGTAATCCACACCAACCTGAAGAAAGGCCCTCGGTGGCTGTACTCTGCAACTGGGTAGGTCACCCATCAGTGGAGCACTAGGCTGGGGTGACTTACGAAAATATTGATTGCATGCCGTCAATCAAATATGAATGGTGCGACGTGCTCCCAATATCTAGTAACTTTGCCTTAGTACCGAATAAACCAATGAAGGGCCAGCGTGAAGGTGTTTCTGACGCACAAAGTCTATAAGTAGCAAACTAAGCTGGTGCTTGGCAGGCAGTAACAATGGGTGATTCTGTTCATAATCTTGGACAGAATGTTGCAGGCACCCTCCTACGCGCAAAAATCCTTCTCCTTCCAGCATTGGGTTTAGGCTGTTCAAGTGATCCCTGAGCAGTTTCCCCATCTGCAAACTAATTTCTTTCTTGAAGCTGGTTTCCTGGACTACATTAACCATTGATAGGAGAGCCTTTTAGAGCTCTGTTGAAGTAAGAGGCTTTCCACTGGGTTGTCCGGAACGGCAGTTTTTCACAAATCAGAAACAGTATGCCACAGTTCTTTGTAGCTTGGTTAGTGAAGAGAACTTAGTAAATGGAATAACATCAAACTCCACGACTTTAACTGAAAATACCAGTTGTTCTCTTTCCATTTCCACTTCTTCCTGGTCTGCTAGAGGTTCATCAATGTTGTCTCGGGAATTATACGGAACTAGTTGAGACAACCAAGGTGGCCCTTGCCACCAAAGATGATGTTCGAGAAGTTGTGAGGGCAACAAGCCCCTAGAGGCACAGTCTGCTGGGTTATTTTTCGATTGCAAATGACCCCAGCGTGCAGTTGGCAAGAGAGATTGTATTTCTCCAACCCTGTTACGTACACTTCCTTCCTTCTGACTGGATCCAAGCTAATGCTACTGCAGAATCTGACCATGCAAACAGTTGAAGATGAGGAAGGCCACCATAAACATCACTAACAATCATCAATTTTGCCAGTAGTTAAGCAGCACACAACTCAAGTCGAGGTAAAGTAAGAGGTTTCAATGGTGCTACCTTGGATTTTGCACAAATCAGTGACACCCTCACTTGGTCGTTCACTTCTATCCGTAGATATACGACAGCAGCATATCCTCTTTCGGACGCACCTGCAAATCCATGCAATTCAAAGTTTTTTGCTCCTGGAGAAATCACACAGCGAGGGAGGAAGACCTTGGAGAGAGAGAGTAACTTTTACTGAAACATTTTCCACTTCTTCACCAAGCCATCTGGTGGGAGATCATCCCAGCTTACCTGTAGCGACCAAAGTTGCTGGGTAAGCTGTTTTGCAAATAAGACAACCGGTGTTATCAAGCCTAAGGGATCAAAGATTTTTGTCACTACAGATAAAACTGACCGCTTAGTACAATCCATCTCTCCCTGAGGTTGGGTTGAATATGAGAAGCAATCTGACTTGGAGTTCCATAACAAACCCAGCACTTTAATAGAATCATTTTCTGCACCTGAGAATGAACGTGAAGTCTGAGACTGCTCCGGTGGAAGGATTTGGCTCATTACAACGGAATTATTGGAAGCCCATTTATGGAGCGTGAAACCAGCAGATTGGAAGATGTTTGTTAGTTCACTATGGAGACGAATGGTTTCCTCCACTGTAGGGCTCCCTGTCAAAATATCATCAATATAGACATCCTGTACAATAATTCGAGCAACAACTGGAAATTTATCCTTCTCATCTTGAGCCTATTTGTGAGTGATCCTTATGGTTTGAAAAGGGGAAGATGACAAACCAAATATCACTGTTTTTATTTGGTATTCACTCAATGGTTGGTCTGACGAGAACCTCCAAATAATTTTTTGATACTGCCTATCCTCTGGATCCACTGGTATCTGAAGGTACATTTGAAGTACATCTACTGTAAGGGCTACTAGATGGCGACGAAAAAGGAGTAAAACAGTAGCAAGATCAGGCAACAATTTCTGACCTACCAGCAAATATCATTTAGAGACTCACCTATGTCAGTACAGGCTGAAACATCAAATACAACCCTAAGCTTGGTGATGGTATGGTCAGGGCGAGTCACACAGTGATGGGGGAGGAAATAACCTTGACTTCTAGCAGTTGGCAATTCTCCAAGCAGTTCCATGTGATCTTGGTTTAGGTATTCTTGTAAAAAGGCATGATACTATACTTTAATGTTTTGATTTCTCTCCAGACGACGCTCCAGCGCTAGAAATCGACTTGCTGCAGTTGACTGAGAGTCACCCAAGTTGGGACGCCCGCCTTTGAATGGCAAAGCAACACAATACCTTCCATTTGACTGGCGAATACATGTTTTTTCAAAGAAGTTTTCGGCCTGTTTATCTTCCTTTGATCTAATCGTTTCATGGGTCGGCACCTCTTCTGTTTCCCAAAGTTCCTTTAACAGAATGTCTATTGGTTCATACAAGGATACAAAGAAGGATTGACATGAAGTATTTGAAGAAACTTTGTTATTCACCTTTCCCATAAGCAGCCATCCCAGAGTAGTGTTTATGGCAATTGTTTCTCCTGGGGATCCACAAATTTTTCCTTCAAGAAAGCTGCAGAAAGGACTCACATTTCATGATAGGGTGCTTTTCATTGTGGTGAAAACTAGTTTGGTCAAATGGTTTCAGAGTACTCAAAACAAATTTTTCCTTGCTTGAGGTTTCGGTGGATTTCCTGTCTTCCCACTCTTCAGAATTACTACTTCCTGCCTTTCCCTTGCCTTTAACATTACTGTCTGGAACCTGTGAGTGTCGTTCCAAAAACGAAATAAACTTTTCATAGGATGGCATTTCATCTTGAGCAAGAGAAAGTTCCCAGTGTTTTTGAAGTTTAGGATCCAGTTTTCCAACCAATAAATGTAAGAGTGTAGCATCCCACTGCTTTCTAGGCAAACCCAATACAATTAAAGCCCCTATGTTTTCTGTGATAATATTTAATAGAACTTTAACCGATTGCTCCGAGTCTGAAAGTGCCATTAGGGCGCCGAAAATAGAATCAAGATAGTGCGACGTGATTACTCTGGGAAAATTGCATCAAGATAGTGCGACGCGATTACTCTGGGCTGGTTGTATCTTCGCACAAGCAAATTTTTTGCTACTTTATAGTTGACATTTGTTACTGGCAGTGAAGAAATGACGGCACTTACTTCACCTTCAAGGGACGACTTTAAATACAAGAATTTTTCAACCGCATGTAACTGATCATTGTTATGCACTAACGTAACGAACAAGTAATAAAATGACTGCCAGTTTTTTTACGTCGCTATCGAATACGGGTAGTTTTATTGCAGGCATTTTAAGGGCAGACTCTTTCCTCATTTCAGTATTTCCTGATTTCACCTTCGGGTTACAATTTATGTCCAATCTACCTTTAATTGCATCTATTTTGAAATGCACAGTGTCGAATGTTTTCCATTGCGATGCAACGTCTGCTGGCTTAATAGATTTTGTGCTGCGTGCTAACCTCTCCAAGTTCGAAATATCAGTTTCGAAAGATTCTTTTATTTTACTCACTTCCTTGCACATCGACCGAAAAAGGGCATATTTCTCTTCATCCTCTGGGTTTGTTAATGCTTTTTTCCCGCCTTCCAAAATAAGATTCAGCCTTCGTTGGTGCGATTGCAATCGTGTTTTTAATACCTGATCTTACGACATTATGACAAAGGTTAAGGTTATCAAACATGTAAGAGAAAATTAACCTGTATATTTTTCACATATACTAATGTTTCAGCGATTCGTCTTGCTCCACTAATAATCATTGATCACTGAACACTGTCTCACTCTTCCCGCGATAAGCCAACATCGGTTTGCTTACTCGTAGTAACACAAGAAAACGCACACATCGCAAATCCGGCCCGGCATTGACCATGTTTATTTTCACTTTCACGAAATTTACCAGGATCTTAAACATTCCGGAGAACCACAGTGTTTGTTTAAGTTCAACCAGACAGAAATACAAAACGTTTTCACATCGCCATCTTTCCAAAAAACTGAAGTCTTTTTTTCCCCTATTTACAGTGTTGCCAACTGTAAGTCACTACACGCCAAATTTAATTTACATTATTTACAACACGAACAATATCCTATACAGCGCTGTCGATAGGAACAGATTAAAGCCTTATTCGAAAGTTCACAGTTTAAGCAGAAATGGTATGCAGAGCCGTACAAAAGAAGTTGAGTCCATCTTAACTTTTCGTATATGTATATGAATATGTACATAGTAAAAACGCATAACACTGAATCATGGGTAGTACTGTATACTGAAAATTCTGGAGACACTGTTCTGCAAGATATGGACATTTGAAGGAGGCTTTAATCTTACCTGTTTCCATTTAATCTTTTACTATACTTGATCTTACATCCCATCCTCAGCTGTAAAAATATTCACATAAGTAATCTCTCGGTTTAACGACTCTCAAGGGACTGAAAAAAAATTGTCCTTAAATTGAAGGAGTTTTTAAACTGAATGATAAACGTATGTTGGGTCTTTAGATAGGACCAAAAAATTCTGTTGTTAAAGTGAAAGAATCATTAACCTGGAAGACCTTAAACTGAGAGATCACTGTACATACAAATTATTTTGCATCATTTGGGAAATACCACATACCACACGCACCTCAACAAACAACTGTAATGTAGTGAATAGCTGGTCAACCACCTTCCTTTTCTGCTAATAGTACCAATATTTTAATTTAATTTATTTTAAAACAAATTTGACGAAGGCAACAATACCCAAAGACCTTGCATGTAACATTTGATACACAAAACCGAAACATAACAGGACATACAGAAACAACATAATACAAAAAACAGTCTACACATAAAAAATTGGGAGGGAGGGGGAAAACTCCTTCCTTTAAGAGAAGTTATCACCGGCTGCATTGGAATGCTGCCCCCTCCCAAGGGACCCTAGCACGGACATCCAGAATTCCTCCTTTTAGGAGGGAGAAGGGGGAGGGTCGCAGTTGCTAAACTTTGTTAGTGCAGGGGAAAAAAACCAATGTCAAAGATACAGGCACAAGTATACTCTATAAAAAAACCTCCTATAATTTATAAATATAAGCAAAAGAAGAACATCTTAAGAGAAAAACTTGCAAGCAAAATAACATAGAACTATAAATACAATAAAAATTTAAATTATGTACTAGTGCTAACATAAAAGCAGCTATGTACACATACAGTACATGTATGATCTTCTTATATTCCATTTTGTTAAAATCGAAAAGATACTGAAGTTTATCATAGCTGCAAACTAATATGTGTAATATACCATTGCTTTGTCACTGCAAAAATCAATAATTTCATATTTGTACGACATAATGTTAGTTTTATAGACGTTACTTGTGAGTACATTTTCAACACTTGAAACATTTTTAGCTCATATAGTCTTCCCATAACGGCATGTCAAAGTCAAGATTTGCAAGTTACGAGAACATGCAAATAGTAACAAAAACCACCTCACATATTCAAATAAAATAATTTACACAGAAATTAAAGAGTATATGCCATATGCTAGAGGGTTTTAAATCACACAATGAAATTCCTTTGTATTAAAAAAAAATATTAAAATAAAATTTTTTTCATTTATGGCAATTTTAAAAATCCAAAAGGGCTTTGTTGTGTGTTTTTAAATAATTTAGCATATAGCCCATAATATCTAATTTCAGTGTAAATTATTTCATTCGAGTTGGTTTTTGTTATTTGTATGTTCCAGTAATTTGCAAAGCTTGACTTTAATATGCCACTATGGGAAGACTATGAGAGCTAAAAAAATTTCAAAAGCGGAAAATGTAGTCACAAGTAACATTTATAAAACTAACACTATGTCATACAAATATAAAATTATGCATGTTTGCACGTGATCACCGTTAATGCCTAACTTCTCGAAACAAGATGGGCATGTAATTTGGCAAGTTAGAACTTTATGGAGAAAAATACTACCTAACATTAATCTATTAAAAAAAAAAGGTGATTCGGAATAAAGTGAACACTCAAAAAAGCCCTGATTAATTTCTATTTCCTGCCAGTTTATATCTTTCCGCCGATGTAAACACAAATAATGCCACGTGCTTTTATTTACATAGGGTCGTGCAATGTTTACTACTACATTAAACTGCTCCGATAAATTTTAGCTACAATATCTACTCATTAAATGCACGGGGGCTGAATGTAAGATATAAAAAAAGTAATCTTAGTTATAAATACCTGCGAGTTAATGTCTGGTTTCTGTCCATCGACTAATCTAAACAACACGCATTATTGCCGTTACGCATCTCGTAAACGAGGGCATATTTTATTTGAATTTGTAACGCAAAACCGCCACTACAACAGACATGACACACGCTATTCAATAATTCAAGTTTCGTTCAGTTCTACTGCCACGAACAACGACGGCGCACTTCAGAAACAATAATTAACGTATTTTCTTAACATGTGAAATAAAAAGTATGTTGTTTTTAGGCTGGCAAACGTAAAACATAATATACAGATTACCGATGGTTTCACATCATTTCGGCAATGATACTCAAAGTAATTTCAAATACTTTTGAATGTGTATATACTCAAAACGGGCAAACGCACGCAAATTATGCAACCAAATATGCAACTTGGCGGCGAGAACCTAACTCTGATACCACCTGTTGGTGGAGTTTTGAACTGTCTGAAGCAAGGAGCAAGCGATAACGGCCACGGCGAGTCGAGGTCGACGATAGCGTCACATAATTCTCGCGCCAATCGAGTCTAATTATACTGTATGTATGAATGTCAATAAGATCATAAGTAAATATTTTGAAGTGTATTAAATACAGACAGGTCGAGTTCATCATATGTTCTTTCACTAATGTTGTATTCAAATAGGAAAATACACGGAACTACGTACAATAAATCGCTACCAACCATACAAGCAGTAAAGTAACTCTTGTTAGTGGTGATGTATATGCAGTAACGGC
>PNEQ01055475.1:0-29259 GCA_003012365.1 Medauroidea extradentata
GAGAGATTGTAGAATGTTGTGGTGTGTGTTGTGAGGTCATAGGAAGTAAGTGAAACGAGAGAAGTTGTGTGAGGAGAGATTGTAGAATGTTGTGGTGTGTGTTGTGAGGTCATAGGAAGTAAGTGAAACGAGAGAAGTTGTGTGAGGAGAGATTGTAGAATGTTGTGGTGTGTGTTGCAGGAAGCATGCGGCTGTTCAAGCGGCGCTGCTCAGACCCCAGCCCGCAGCTGGTCAGCTTGTCTCCTCTCAACCAAGATGTAGAGGAGCCTCGACCAGAACCCACACCGCCTCCTGCTGATACAGACACTCGTCATGGGCCCCGAAAAGGTAGGCCCTCCTCGCCAAATATCATTATCATTAATGATCTTATGTATTGCAGACTTAGCGAGTCTTTTTAGGTCGAGAAGGAGGGGTGGGGGTGAAGATATCTGACAGACTTCAAACAGTGGGTAAATATCTTCTGCGCTTTTCTTTTTCGAAGTATGTAGATTAGGGTCATTATGGTAGTTAAATTTATATCGACGATTCATTATAAAAACCTTTCACCTCTTCCCTGGCGGTTAAATATACGAAGATTCTGGGAAATATCTTTCGGATATTTTGTAATCATCTTGAAGCAAATAGTAATTATTTTTACCTCGACGGGTTTGATAGTTAGCAATGGCTGATTGAAAGCTCTTCTATGTATTATCACCACTTTGAAGATCGAATTTCGAAAAATCCTAAGATCACAATTTTTTAAAAACTTTATGGGTATCACATTGAAGTAAAAACCACGATGATAGCAAGCTGGGTTCTAGCTATATCAACTATTTATTAAAAAAACACATTTCACATCTTTTAGTCCTCTTAGGGGCTTGATTTCAAAAAATCCCTTCTTGGTGCTAGATTAAGGGCGTTAAAGTGGATATTTGTATGAAACTGTGTTAGTTTTGTAGACATTACTTAAGAGTATATTTAACTCCAATGAAAAAAATTAGCCCAGTCAGTTTTCTCGTAATGGCATTTCAAAGTTAAAATTTGCATATTTTTACTTCATACAAAACTTGAAAACGAGTAAATATAATGAAAAGGAAAAAATCACATCAAAACTACTCGTCACTGTCTACGGCTTGAAGCATATAAAAACCCAATACGAAATATTTCTGTGTTTAAAATAAATTACTAAATGTAACAAAAAAATTTCCAAATTTTGAAATTTTTTATTTAACATAAAAAAATGTTTGTAATGGGTTTTATATGCTACAAGCCATTGGCAGTGACACGTAGTTTTGATGTGATTTTTTTCCATTTCATTACATTAACTGGTTTTCAAATTTTGTATGAAGTAAAAATATGCAAATTTTGACTTTGAAGTGCAACTACGGAAAAACTAGCTGAGCAATTTTTTATTTTTTTTTTTCGTTTGGAGTATATGTACTCTCAAGTAATGTGTACAAAACTAACACTATTTCATACAAATATAACATTATAATTTTTCCCCACTTGAACAACCTTTAAGTGCTGAGGGAAATCGAAACATGTTCCTAGGTCCAGTGGTTTTCGCTGAAGCACGGCCGTAGAAGAACAGGTCTGGACACTCGCTTGGAAACTTGACACCCTTGTTGTTTAGCTGCAATTCACCAAGTTACCTATACTGCTATAAATTTTTGGCGCTGTAATCCGGGCGGTCGAGCTCAAACTCCGCCCACTTCCCTCCCACTACGATAAACAATCTATCGAAATTTATTTTTTATCAATTTATGAAATACTTCCTTCGCTCACAATTTAAAATCATGGCTCCAGAAATTTTTATTTTCTTTATAATGTTAACAGTGGAAAAAAGTGGACTGAGTTTGGGTCCGACCACCCGGAAAACAGCGCCAAAAAGTACGGCATTCTCGGTAACTTGACGAACTACAGCCAAACAACAAGGGGGTCAAGCAAAATACGTTGGTAGATAGGCGAGGGTCCAGACCTGTTCTATGACCATGTCAGTCAGTTGTACTTACACATAGAGGTTACAGTGAACGTATGTTGTGCTATGGATGCCTAGAAGTGCAGAAACAGCAAGGACACAGCACACACATTGTTACACTACTTAGCTACTAGGTGCAAGTCACTGAACTGCCGTGAAGTCTTCTCCTCAACTACCTTGTACGAGACATTCAGTGCTGTCGACCCAGCCCTTTTATGACATATTGAAGATAATGGTGGATTGTACAAGCCTATACATAAAAAAAAGTCTGCTCCAAGTTTTTCATACTAAAAAACAACCCGAAAAAATAACTTTTTTAAAGCCATTTTCGACAGCTTGATAATAAACTTGACAGATACATGGAGGACCGATCATGGGTACACACATGTGTTAAATTCTTTGAATGCTAGTCCTAAGCAAATTTAACCTTACACATGCTGAGTAGTTTTCGGATAGCTCTGTAACGGCCACACAGCTCGGTATTCAGCAATTTGCTCAGAGTGGCCTAGTGCAATAGCAGCAGTGTTGATTTGTGTAGTTATAGTACTTATTTAGTTAATAGATACCCTTTGTCTTCAGTCATAAGCGCGGCGGCGACGGTGCCAGTGTAATTTCTGTGCTGCAGGACTGGCGACATGGGGCAAGAAGGTGGGGCGCAGGTGGGAGCAGCTGAGACGTAGCGACTCCTCAGAACTGCTGGCGGTGACGTCAGGTCGTCGTCGACATTGGTCGCCCAACAAGGCGTCATCGACGTCGCCCGCCGCCACACAGGCCTCCCGCCCCAGGCGCATCTCGCGTGTCGAGTCCCTGCGCAGCCTCTTCGTGCGTTCTGATCACAGGAGCACTGTCGACAAGCAGACCAACACCGAGTCAGCTCGCGATGTCGACTGGGTGAAGGAGGAGTGCAAGAAGGGGTTGGCAGACCTGTACCGGCTACACTCGCTGCTGGAGGAGGCAGGCGGCAAGGGCGACATACTACGGCTCGATGGAGACCTGCTGTCCGCACTGAAGACTGCCGCTGACGGCGGCAAGCTGCCTGCACTCTCAGAGGAGGTGCCTTTGCCCCAGCACAGTCGTCGTCAGAGGGCGGCCTCCACCAGTTGCGACGACTTGCTGGGCGAGGCTGTGTCCGTCCCCGAGCTCTGCGCCGTCCTCAATGGTCTCCTCGCCAGGTCAGACGAGAGTGGTTACGAGAGCGACTCGACCCGCGCCGGCTCCGACTCCCCTCGCGGCTCCATCAAGTCCTCCGCCTCCGACTTCCGCAACCTGTCTGTCGGCATCTTCGGCAGCACCCAGCTGCGTCGCGGCGGCCCGCCCGTCAGCGCCGAGGGCGACGACACTGCAGTCTCGTTGTTCGGGCAGCTGGACGAGGAAGAAGAGGACGACAAGGACTCGCTGGACACGACTCTAACGTTGGAGGACATCGGCGCCATCACGGAGGAGGAGGTGATAGACACGTCCGACGACGGCACTCAGAGCGAGTGTGCGCAGACTGCGTCAGTACCGCGGTGCTCCAGGCGCCAGGGCAGCTCCGGCGACGAGGAGAAGTTGTCGTTCTCTCGCAAGAGGAACACGGGCATACGGCGAGGCGACGTGAAGAGCCAAGGTCTGGCGACGGCGCGTCGACAGCGGCTGGATGGCGAGGACTCGCGTCAGGCGACTGTTGGCACGGGGGCCAGGCAGAGACCGGAGAGTGATGTGCAGACGTTACGCATGTCACGTGAAGACTCTGGAGACCTGGGTGTGCACGTCGAGAGGAAGGATGTGCTGTCCAGGTCCGCGGGCTACGTGGTCACTGCCTTCGAGCCTGGAGGACTAGCACACAGGTGAGGACTTCCTATATCTGCAGTGTCCCTCAGAGGTGAGCATGACACTGGGCTATTGCTGTGTGTTCAAGTAATATCCAATGCCTAATTATACAAACATTCAAGCCACTATTCACGATTCACATTTATAATATCTACATGTCCAGACTTATTGCAGCTTATAGATACATTGTTGTTAATTTTATTTACACTTAGTAACATTACATAAACATGATGCTGGTAAAGGTTGACCATGTACTTCAAATTGTAAACCACACTTGTGTTGCTTAATGTGTTTCAAAGTGCCTGTTGGATAGTTATTAAATGTTTACGAGAAATTTTTTAATAGTTTTTCCGTAAACTGTCAGCAACAAGTTTGCCAGTTAATGAAAAGAATCCTTTATGGAAGTTACACTAAAGCACTGCCTTATAAAGATGATTGAGGAGTTGAAGTTGTAGCACAATTCTAGGAAAGAAGGGCGTATGTTGAACATGTTTGTAGCATCCATCAGTTATTATCAAACTAAGTCCAAGATAAAATAGTTATGTTAAAGGAATATGACATATCCATATTCCTAAAGATAGTATAACTGTAAATGCAGGGTTGTTGGATGACCTCTGGCTGTATGCTTGCAGAGATGGGCGCATGCAGGTCGGCGATGAGCTGCTGAAGGTGAATGGTCAGCGCCTGCGTGGGTTGACGCCCCAGGAGGCACGTGCAGCACTGAGGGTCGCAGGCAGAGAGGTGGACGTGGTGGTTGGGCGCGCAGCACCCAGCGAGGATGCCAAGGCACTGACCGGCATGAGGAAGTTCTCACAACAGTTGGAGCAGACAGCACCACGCAGGCGCAGTTGTGTCATGACGGCACGCCCCTCTGCGGGCACCCTGCCACGCCGTCCCAAGTCTCTCAACATGGCCTTATTCTCTGTCACGTTCCAGAAAGGTCCCGGCAAGAAGTCGCTCGGGTTCAGCGTCGTGGGTGGTCAGGACTCTCCAAAAGGCAGCCTGGGGATTTTCGTGAAGACTGTGTTCCGCTCGGGCCAGGCCGCAGAAGAGGGCAGTCTGAAGGAAGGTAATAGCTCGTACGTTCTCGTGCTTCGGGTGTTAGTCAACAATAATGTTAGTTCTTTCTGGTTTCCTTCAACATCTCTTCTCCCTTGTCCACACATACTTATCTTGTTCTGCCTTACATTGGAAACTTCCCTGTTAACTAAGCTCTTTAGCTTAACGACAGGAAGATATTGACTGTCTAATGTGAACACCTTGTAACTGACATTTTGTTTTCCAAATCAAATTTTACACAAAAAATATTCCATAATTTTGTATTTTCAAGCTGTAGGCGTGATAATATTCCTTTTTTCTCCCAAGTGCTGTATATAGTTTCCTTGTAACTCAATGATAACGTTCTTTTTAACAGTCTCTCCTGTACAGTTTTGTTTTATGCAGTTACGAGTATCAAATGTTTTATGTGGAAAGTAAGGTTCTGTTATAGCATCTACATTTCTCTACTGAAACCAGCAGAAGTTACAGCTCTTACAGTACATCTTCGACTGTCTAATCTTGCAGTATTAAAAATGAATCAAATGTGTAAATTATTCCTATTTATTCCTTCCTTTAATTGTAGACAGTACTGAGTTGAATTCAAATTGGAAACTAATTAAATATTTATAACAATTCAAATTAGAAATTCATGAGTAAATTAAGGGTCTCTGCCTGCCAAGTTTGCAGCCACGGAGTTCAATTACAGAATCTGTGTTAAAATCAATTACTTCTCAGTAAAATTTAAAAAAAAAATAACTTTCATGCTTAAGTTTTTTGATGAGTATTCTGGGAAAATACAGCATTATGAGAAACTTTGGCAATTAATTTTTGGTATTTTCAATACTTATGTCTAAAAATAATGTCAAAATGTATATTTTGCAGTATTTTTGAGCAAATGTAAAATCCTTTTCTTCACAATTTTTCTTTAAAAATTGTACCAAGAACTTTTTTGTTTGAAAGTTATGTTTAAAACTGTCTGTTTTGGAATTAATTTAATTTTAACACAAATTTTCTTAGGTCTGGTTTTGCAAACTGTGTTACATTGAAACTAGCTAGCAAATAAAAACAATTATTGCTCTCAAAGTTTCTTGTAAATCTGAAGTATTGCGATAGCTTAGTAGTTATGGAGTGTCACTACAGTCGAGCCATGTGTTATGGCAGGAGATGAAGTGCTGGCTGTGAACGGCTCTCCCCTGCAAGGTCTGACACACGCCGAGGCCATCAACGTCTTCAAGAACATCAAGTGTGGTCCGGTGGTGCTGCTCGTTGGTCGCAGAGATCCACAGCAACGCAGGTACATTTATGCTCCAGCAGCAGTGGTATTGTCCACTGTGCTTCTGCACTAAGTTTACACTCGTAGACAAGCCACGAAGGAGGTATTTTATTTCTCCAAGCCTGGATAAATAAATATCTGGTCATGCCCAGAACCTAGCAGTAAAGCCATAATGTGGGGTTGTATTCTCTCAACTAACATTTTAACTGTCCAGTTGTCATCCAAATTTAATTTCACCAACTGAATGTTTTTAAACTTTGTATCAATCCCTAGTGCTATTTTACGTTATTCATTCAGCTTAATCACAACTGCCGACTGAGGTACGTAGATGGTTTGGCTCAACAGCTCACCAATAACCAAACGTGGCTAGTGTCGAGTAACAATTCCAACGTTCACCTGGCATTATTTCAGAAAACCATGTGGTATATGTAAACCAGGCTGGCTAGACCAAGAATTGAACCTGGGATCCTCTGAAGTACATACACAGTATTTAAACATTACCTCACTTGCCTGGTTAGCCACTACCTCAAACCTTCAAGGTCACCAGTATGATGCTACAGTTTCTCGTATTTTCAAACACAGTGTTTACTTCCACATAGGTTACACTATTCACTTTGGCCACAACACTGTCAAGCGGTTGTGTTTAGACCCAAGATATAGTGATACCCTCTCTCTCCCTAAACTGTTTTATTTCCAGTATTCTACATTATATTTACAATTAATAATCTGATCAGGTGCTCATAAACATAAATAAATAAATAATATTAATAAAATGACAGACAAAATCATCTTACCTTTAAATTAAATTCAAATATTGTAATTATTGTTGCAAAATAAATTAAAATAACTTTGTAAACATTTCTCCTAGACTTTCCAGAGCAAAGGCACTGACATTGATGTAACAGTGCAATTGTGAAGGATGCTGTGCCATATGTTATAATATGTGGGATCTCATTCCTTATGCAAAATAAGACTGAAAATGTAGTAGCAAATATCTTGTATAATTGAGAGGTACATACCTTAATAACAAACTCCTGTGTGAAAGCATTTAGGAAAATACGTAAAGGTCAGACTGCAAATTTTAGTGTTATGATTGTTAAATGTGATGATGTAGAAAATTCTTCTTGCAAAATATTCCTGTGCCAACTAGGGGATGTCATTTCATTACTATTCAAAACTGTTTAGTTGACTTTAAATGTTTGATATTGTGGTGGCACTCGCTGGGCTTGCACACACTGCACCTTGCTGATGTGACTATACTAGCCCCACTAGTTGCGACGTCAAATGTGGTGGCACTCGCTGCTTCTTCTTCTTCTCCCAGCGCCGACAGAAGTGACGCTACTAGCCCCACTTATTTGCTTACAATGTTCCACAAGGAAAAATAGTAATTTGATCAGTCCTCATATATGCTCCGGTCTCAGCGGAGAGCTGCTCTTATCTCAGGGTTCGTGGCATCGAAGGATGGACGAATGCATAACGGCATTCAAACATGTGGTTAGATCAACAGCCCGTATTTATTACTTTGTTTTGTCACAAAATAACGCAACCGCGCTTACATCGGCACGTACAAACTTCTTGTACAACATAAAGTTTAAAATGAAAGAGAACAGAACTGAACTAAAATGGAACCCAACTCAAAATAAAGTAGCACGTGCTAAACTCAAATCATGAACCGATAGTGGGCCGGCCACGCGGTTGATACGGCTGTAAATTCACATCAAATAGGAGCAAAACTAGTTAATAATTAAAAGTTCTAGAAAGTCTTTTTACCACCTTCCATCGCTGCCCCATGGCTACTGTTTACGCCCCTCGGCTTACCACGTGCGAACCTCGCACAACGCGGCACACGTTCAGCTTCTTCGGCAGTCGAGAACAAAGTGACCAGCAACGGCGACCACAATGGCATCCCAAGATTCCATGGCGGCCTACCTTCCGGTTAGAATGTTCTATAATCTTCTAGCAAGATTAAGCAACCGGTCTGGATACAAATTAACCAAACTACAATCACAGAAAAATCGGCAAAATTCTGCTGACTTTAAAGACGTATTTCAATATTTTTGTAAATAATTATTACAATAACAATTATATTAAATAAAATCTTGGCATCGGACATTGCCGGCCGTACACCTTGCAGTACCATCTGTGAACCCCTATCGGTATCGCCCCCGCGGCACCATGGCCGGGCTGGCTGAACTCATCTACATATTTCCTAAATAAATACCAAAACTTGACAACTGCAATAACTTTTAAAGGATCAATTTCTTGTAAAATGCCCAAGAGTTCAAAGTTGCTTGAAATTTCATGCCGTTTCAGAAAAGTCCACACAAGACATATTTACTTTAAATTCACGTGTCATCAGAACATTGAGAACTTAGAACAATTTTAACTTATTCAAAACTTGAGAACACACTACTTAACATTAAAATACTCCAATGAGAAAACTTATCACTAGGAATTGCATCCAGACGCAGTTTTCTGTTATTATACTGTTTCGCCAGGCCCAATAGCAGTTTTACATTTAGAGTGGGTTTTCTATGTGATTTCTTGTTCAGCAAAAATATAACCTTTGCATTAATTGACTAAATGACTTACTTAGAAAATTACTAGGCTTACGACAGCAAACATGGAACCCTCATATTGAAACAATTATTATTGACTTACAAAAATTGTAGAAACACTAGGATTTTAATCATTTACAGGCAATATCTTAAAATAGGGTGGCCGGTCAACACACTGAGGCTTTTGACATTAATAAATGCATCAACCCTACCCTACACCTAACTGATACTAGGCTGACCAGCTCTTGGTTCTGAAGTGTCAGTAACACTGGTTAGCATTTATTATGCAAACAAATAAACAACAGCAGAGACTTTAGAAATACAACTGACATATTGAAAAAGTATACCCCAAGCGCAGGCAGGTCACTTCACAATATATTAAGCTGCAACTCAATTATAAAAACAAAGATCGTAGTTTATTGAGCCGAGTGTAACTGAAAATGTGTGCATACTGTTTCAGAGCCAGCAAATCAAAGTCCTGTGATGACCTTGACAAGTTCAATTGACAAGAAGCTAATTGTGATATGTTCCCTGTGGACTGTGCCCCGTTACCTCGGCTAGGCTGCAAACACCTTGGATTTCCAGCGACGAAACGCCAAGTAGTTTTGCAGCTTTCTCCGAGTGCAACGTACTTATTATACGTTGTACTGATAGCCACAAACATTTGGTTACGTGCATGACTAGCACTACATGGTGTGCACACGGTACCTTTGTGCAATTTCTTATCTTTTAATTTCTAATATGTATTTAAACAAACCGATATGGTTGCACTCTATTGGTGTAATACTACAACATTATAGTCATATATATTTTATTTCTGATTTTCTTCACTGTTCATTTTACTTCTGTACTTAAATTATGCTCAGATGATTTTGCACACACTGATATACTTTGAATATACATCCCTCACCATGTATTTGGTTACTGTGTAATTTTGTTGTACGAGAATGTTCCTTTACAATTTACGTACAGTAGTGATGTAACTTGTATGCCAATATTGGTCAGTGTGAACTCGTAACCTGTATCAAGTAGTTATGAGCACACTGAAATATTGCACATTTTGATGTGGAGTGAAATAACTGAGACAATTGGTTATTAATGTATACTAAACCTTTTTTAGTTTTGATGTTGAACATATTTGAGTGTTGCTTGCATTAAAGATGCTTTGTTATTATATACTGTATGTATTTTATACTACATGTGAAACTGTATTTGATGAAAATAAATGACGAGATCAATTAAGCAGTTTGATTCATTACTCCTCAGCTAGCACCAATTACTGGCCTCCACTCGCTGCAGTACATGCTCAAATCTTCAGACAATTTGAAAAATGTTGTTAAACATAAGGGGTTGGTGGTTGCGTTAATGTTAATATGTGCCAGAATTATGTATAGATGAAGACTGTACATTCTAGCTTCAATGTGTTGCAAGTTGCTACACTGGCTAACAGTCTTAAGCTTATATGGACAACTGATAGTTAAAACTACTCTCAAGAAAATTGCACATTACAATTTTCATGATAAGGTAATACTGTAGTGGTGTCACAGCTACTCAAGGCTTAAGGCATTGTACATACATCAACTATTAAAAAAACAATCCTAAGAAACAATTTTTGACAACTTTTTGAGGAAATTTCTTTTCTGTAGCATTCTCAAGACACCAAATGTTTGTATGCAATAGTGACTAAAAATATTATGCAAATGAAAATGTCATTCTGGTAAAATATTTGCTCATAATGTTTTCAAAGACAGCTTACTTAAATTGATCTATAGTTTTTCTATACGTATTTTGGTTGAAAAACAATCAGATTTCATTTACTGGTAACATTAATCTTTATGTCCTACACTGGCTAGAAACATACACTTTTTTTTTAACCACAACAAACCTTTGTTTTTGCAGAAATATAAGTTACTACAGTAGAGCATCAATTACCCTAACCAATTGGTTACTGTCAGGTGAAAGAAAAGGCATATTACACAATGGTACAAGGTGGGCAAAGGGTAAATGGAGAAGGCAGGAGGAGGAAACAAACTTCAGGCTTTCACTGACGATGATGAGAGTTGGAAAGACTGGTTAGACTATATATGGCTGTTAAATGACGAGGGAGGTTTGGTTGCCAGCTGAATAACAGAGGGTATAAGGGAAGAGGAAACATTAGTGGGAACATTTGGAGATTGCAGAGAACAGAGCAAGGTAGACAGTCTATGCTTGTTAGGATGGCGAGGGAATGGTATGTATTGCAGGAAGAGTTGAGGGACAGGAGGAGAATAGAAAGACTAGTCAGGTTGTATAAGGTAACGAACAGGGAGGGGTGATGTGGAAGTTTGACCTGCAAACTAAGGGAACTTTTAAAGAAAAAGGAAACAGTGGGAAGAGTCGGAGGGTGTGGAGGAGAACAGAGAGGGGTAGATACACAATGCTGGTGAGGACGGTGAACGATTGGAATGCACTACGGGAAGTGTTTGCGACTGTGAGGAGGGTTGAAATATTTAGGAAGGGACTGGAGGATTGGTGCTGTGGGGATGGGGAGGAGTCTACTTGCCACTGCTTTAGCCCAATTGCTAGTGTATAACTTATTATAAGAGTTGGCACAGTGCAGAGACTTGGACAGTTCCGGGAAGCGTTGAATTTGGCGAGCACTTGCCATCGTACAGTGCCCCAATTGTGAGTTTTAAATAGCCGAGCTAGATTATAGTGCAACAGATTTCCCAGGTTTATTTGGATAATTGATGCTGTACTGTAGTTCAATTTGAATGTATTGGAGCTGTAGTTACAGCATTTAAACAATTTTGTCCAAAAAAAAATAGTTTATTTTATTAATATTAAAAACACCTACGTAGTTGCAAATAACTGTATTTAAATTAAGTGGACAATATTATGCACACACCTCAGCACTTAAAAATAGTACAAACAATGAATGAATACATATTATTAAAAAAAGTGCAGTTTAAAAAACAAGCAATCCATGTATGTCTCTCACAGGAAATTTATAACAACTTGCCAACTTGGCATGCACATATAAATCATATTTGCAGAAAACTATCCTTATGTGCTATGTTATTCACACTGTGAAAAAGATCTGTACCACTGATGCAATAATGGCACTGTATTACTCAAATGTTTCGTCAATCCTCAAATATGGCATAATTTTTTGGGGAAACTCTAGTAAACCCATAAAAATATTTAGACTTAAAAAAAAAAAAGATAAGGGCAATAGCAGGTAAAGACAAATAAGTCACTGTAATCCACTGTTCAAAGAACTAAAAATACTGACTTTCCCATCTTTGTACATGTATCACACTGTGCTCTTCTTAAAACATCTCAACTTAGAGCTACATAGTAACATACACAAGCATTACACAAGAAGTCAAAATAATATACACATGATAAGTCACAGAACAAATATGTTTGCAAACAGCCCATGCTATAGTGGCATTACACTTACAAATAAACTACCAAAGATCATAAAAGAAAGAAGTGAGAGGAAAAAGATTTAAGAGTGAACTGAAAGGATACCTGACTAAGAACGCCTGCTACTGTATACAAGAATTCCTAAATAAGGGGGTAAAAATGTTTATACTGCTTGGTTAAAAACTGCTTCCTTATACTGTACCCTGACATATATATAAATAGCCTAGCACTACTGCATACTATCCAAACATGTTGTGATACTAGTAGTATTTTGTTTTGTATATTAAACTGTATTTATAGTGTTTGTAAACTTAACAAATCTACTACATATTCATACATATGTATTGGTTGTTATATGTTATCCTTTCGTGATGTATTTATTTAATTACACTCAAAAGATCCTAATTACTGTCAGACACTAGGCTACAGAGCATGTCAATTAATAAAAAAACATAATAATAAAACAATTATAATTAAGAATATCCATTCTGTATAAAATATTCATCAATAGAATAATGTGCACAATTTGATAAATATTTCTTAATTTCTTTTTTAAATAACTTAATATTGTTAAAACATAATGAGATGGCAATGCACTAAAAACTTTTATTGCAGTATAGAACAATCCCTTCCGACAAAGTGATAATTTAACTGAACATTTATGCAGGTTATTTAATTATCTTATTTTATATCTGTGAATATCCTTGTTTTTCTAGAATTCTTCAAAGTTATCAGCAACAAAACATAAAATAGAATAACAAAATTGACCAGTACGAGTGAGAATTATTTCATTCCTGAATTTGTCTCGACATGATTCCTTACACTTAAGTTACATATAATTCTCAAAGCTCTTTTCTGGATTAGGAAGACTTGTTTACTATCAGATGAAATTCCCCAGAAGATCACTCCATAAGATAATACTGAATGAAAATGAGTGAAATAGATCTGCTTTAAGGTTTCTCTTGAGACAAAAAAAAAAAAGCCATCTGCCCAAGAGAAAAACAAGCAGCACTTAGTTTATCAATAACATATTTGATATGCTTTGTCCAATTCAAAGGTTTTATTTTAGGACTAAACATTCTGAAAATATATTTACAGAAATTTTTTAAGTTTTAGTAAACACCTGCTTATACAAACCCCATTATTACAAACTGCAAAAATTTAGGTCTCTTCAAATTTGTATTAATGAGGTTCCACTATATAGAGCATGAGTGGAATGTAAGGGTGGGTAAATAAGAGTACTCCTAGAAAACCCCTTGGTTCCAGATCACAGTAGTAGAAGTTGAGTGCCTTAAACATTCCTCTGAGACACTTTGACTACGTCTCACGCTGGTCAACTGGTCCCCATTTCAACATGTCTCAGTGAAAATGCAGTATTTACATCGCATAAAAATCCCTAAGCTGGTTTAAGGGAGTTGTTGTGTCTCCATACCTGCAAGAATTCTCGGCATCGATGATGGCCCTGGTATTGGGCCGTTGTGCATTGTGGCCTATCTGGCGAGCAGCGAGGTGATAGTCGATGTGACGTCATCTCCTGTGCGACCATCCATGGGTTCGCCAATCAGTTGGAGCCTGGCTTCATGAAATTCTGTAAATGACTGTGAGTGCAAGGTGGTTGCCAGACCTCCCTGGGACCATATTGGAGTGACGTCACAGTTCGCAAGTTGTGACTGGCTGCCTCCTGTTTCCCTGGTGACGCCTTCATGGCAGACGACAGCGAGTCTACTAACTTGTAAATTTAAAGAAGCGTATGCGCCAATTTAATCACTTTAAAGTAATTGGACACTTTCAAATCTAAACAAAATATTTACCCCTCTCCAAAGGTTAAAGTGTTTCATGCAGAGCCCAATTCGGGGAGATTTGGCTGTCGTAGGGGAAGGAAATAAAGCTTTGTAAAAGTTAAGTATGATTAAATTTGGCCCTTCAGGCAGAACCATTACACGCGACGGCACAGCACAATGTAAAATTGAATTGAGGGTAGCACTGTTAGTTTTTTTATATTGTTAGTAATCATTTAGATGAAAATGTGGAAATCATAATGCGAAAAATAAGATATTGTGGAAATATGTCATATAATCATATTTTTTGGAAAATGGCATATCACACTGTATTCATTGAGCTGAATATATTTTTGTAAAAAACTAGTATTTTGAAGTATATTAAAATATATATTTAGATAAAATTTTGTCCTATACATCACTGGGTAATATGCTCTATCTCTCTCTGGCATTGTCCGATAGTCCTTTTGCCATTAATTTTTTTATTTATTTAGTATTGCTTTGCTGAATAAATATACATATGGTTCTGATAGTAAATTGTACTCGTAACCACTGGTGTTTAAAGGGGCTACGGGCTGTGTGGTATAAATTATTTTCCCTGCGTACTCTCATTCTTTTTGGTAAATTTTGTGGTTGTTTGGGCAGTTCCGAAGAGAAAAAAATTGTAAATATGTTGTCAGAGAGACAGTGCTCTTAGTGAAATAAGCTATGAGGCTTAATGTACGTATTTGAAAAGCGTAGTTCTGACTGTGCAATATTAAGGATAAAGGTGAAGTTGTTCGAAAAATGTCAGGTGCCGGGACAAAGTATGCAGCAATTTGTAAAAGAAGTGCAGGGATTTGTCAGTGTGTTAGGACTACCTTGTGATGAAGCATATTTTACACACGTTATGTTCTTTAACCTGCTTCCACAATAAAGTCATTTTACGTTTGTGTCTAAGCCGACTTCAATCGATCAGCTGTTAGAGTTGGTCAGGCAGGTAGAAAAATCAACACTCGATGGTGAAAGCGCTCATTCGGGAAAGAAGGGCCTGTAAAGAGCAGGAAAAACCTGATACGATCAGCCTGGGAAGGCGTGTTTTACATGCAGCAAAACAAATCACGTAGCAACAGATTGTTTCTTTAGGAAAAGAAAAGTTAAAGTGCAGACGAAAGAAACGGAACACAAAGCTATTGTTGGGAAGTGTTGAAAATACACCTGTTGGCAATCGCGAAACAGTACCCGCCTTTTTCTTTAAAAGACGTAGATAGTTTTTTTTTTGGCAAACAAAAGGGTTATATGCGAAAAGATTGCCCGGTGATGTTAAATACTGACTGTGTTTTCATACAAACAATTTCCAGTTTGAGCTTAAATATGGGTTAATGTATGTCCCTTGAGTGTTTATATAGCGAACAAGATAAAAGTATCAGCTATGGTTGATTCCAGGGTTTCTTATTCATTGATTAGTCAAGCATTTTGCAACTTCTTGTTAAAAAATGTGCATAAAGGTAAACTGAAGGAAAGTGAGGATGTTGGATTTTCACTGGCAAATGATGGTGTAATTCATTCTAGATGTGTGGCCACGTTTAAAATTGCAATCACGATTTTTTCTTGGAAAACAAATTTTCGAGTATTGCCAGGGATGAACCATGGCATGATTATTGGTGCAGAATTTTTAAGACAGACGCGTGCGTCAATAAATGTTTATGAGAAGCAACTCGTGTTTGCTTTTGGTTCTGACCAGCTGTGCCAGTTATGAGTAAACACTTTTAACTATTACATCATGCAAACACACGATTTGACGGAGAGCCAGGTCAAACAGTTGGAGAAGTTCAAGGTCATGCTACATTTGGGACATTATACTCAGTGCCCTATAATGTTACGTCTTAAAGATAATGATGTTTCATCAGCCGATACAACTTTTTGTTTACATATATTGATGTATATGTTTACAGAAATAGTTTTGAGGAACATTTAGAGCATTTAAAAAAAATTCTTAGATTTATTACGCAGGTCGGATTGACCATAAATTCTGATAAGGATACGTTGACAGAGCAGCATGAGATATTTAGGTTTTGTAATATCTGAAGAGGAACTCATGATGAACCCAGAGAAAATTAGGTCCGTGGTGAATTTTCCCACTCCAAAAAATTTTAAGGGAGTACGACGTTTTTTAGGTATGGTAGGTTTCTATGATAAATTTATTGTAGATTATAGTTGAGCCTCTAAATGCTCGAAAAAGGAAGGGGGCTGATTTTGTGTGGGGTAGTCTACAAGAAACAGCTTTTTGTAAGTTAAAAGAAAAACTTTCTTCTCCACCGGTTTTGCAGTTGCCAGATTTCAACACTCTATTCACACTTCAAGTTGATGCTAGCTCTAAGATATTGAGAGCTGTGCTGTATCAGGAGATGGCTTGACAGAGATTTAGTCCCAATTGCGTATGCCAATAGGTTACTTACACCCGTGGAACAGAGATACACTGTTTATGAAAAGGAAGTATTGGCAGCAGCCATGTATGGTATGGAAAAATTTAATGATTATTTGGAAGGTGTTGAGTTTACGCTTCATACGGACAATCAAGCACTTATTTAGGTGTTATAAACACTTCAAAACTCGCAGTTACAATTGCTAGATGGTTAGTGCGATTGACGAAGTATAAGTATTCTGTAAAACACATTCTTTGGACAGAGAATGGCATAACAGACGTGTCTGATGATGAGATATTTTTTGTATCTAGTAAGCAAATCTTGACCTTAGAGACAGATAGTTCAGAATTAAAGGGGAAAGAACAGGTCAAAATGTAAGAGTTTACCGCAAGCATACGTAGCGTTGAAAGATCATCAACACGTCTATCTAGACATTATGTCAAACGAGGTGACGCAATATGAGATTAGGAAAACACCATGCCCCCACCCCACCCTTCTCCTTGAAAGACATGAAATTATTGTATCTGGTTTTATGAAAATCAATGTTGGGAATATACATAAAAACATACAAAAAGGTGGTGGAGACAAATGCTAACAGTTTACCAGAAAAATGTTTACATCAAACATTAAGATCCCTGTACAGCTTAGGCATGTATATTGTCGCAGCATGTTAGGAGAAAGTTGTTTTAACAAATATTACTAAACATGTGTTCGATAACTTTAACTAGTAATATAAAACACATTTAAAATCATGCATCTATATTTTTGTTTTCTAGATATGTTCAGAAACATGGTTTCAGGGCACCAAAAAATGGCTAAAAACTGCTTTTCAAGAGTTTTTTCATGTAAAAAATAGCAAATGGGATCGCAAACTAAACAGTAGGGTCATTGCAGCAAGTCCCGTACGAGAAAGCCAACAACCAAGCTGTTTTCCCGTCTCGCGCAAAAGGCAATATGAATGTTGACGCACGAGCGAGCCACTTGAGCTCGTATCATCTGCCTGTTTCCGTACCTCTAATGTGGCGCCTGCTGTACAGGGCTCTTAATCACATCTTTATAGTTGTACAAACCATCATTTTAACAGATGCAAAATAGTGTATAATTTAATCTACTTAGACATAGTGTCATACTGTGTATCACATTCACATTATACACTTTTTGAAAAACATATATGAAATAAGTTTTGGCAGTGATGAATGTAAACAAAAATTTAAACATGACATATTCTCATGATATTGTCTGCACATTGCACAAGAACATAAAGTGAACTGCCCAAAAGTTAAACATGAACAGTACCTACTTAAAAAAATTACTGAAAAAATTCTCACATTCCAAAACAGCAGAGATAAAAATAGTGATAGGAATGATGGCTACAAGTGATGACGCAAAAGACACAAGTAGTTTTAAATAAAATTAAACTCGTTCAAAAACTATAATAAAAATATTCCTGTGTAATAGAACAACAGATGTGGAAGTAATTAAGAGGCAGTCAGCAAAATTTCACTGCAAACAGCCAGCAGCTAAGTACCATCACGTAACATCCCAATGCACAAAAAACTATGTTCTAATCAATAACAGGAAAATAAAAATATAAATTTAACAGTTTTCCATTACGAACATAATACGTTTGAGCATAAATTTAGGATACCTAGTTAGTGACTTCATAGCTGTAACATTCGTTTCTTGTCACAGCACAATTACAGTCAGTAATTTATCTAAATGATATAAATCATAATCTGTGGTGATTACAGTATACTGCATAGTGCTACAACTGGCAATTCTGATAATCGGTGAACAGTGCCAGCCACATTCAACAGATACTGTTTCTCATCTGCATGCATGCATGCTACCATACAAACTGGTCATACTTTGAAGCAGATAAGAAATGCCACAAACAATTTGGATGACAGTGCAACATAAAACAGGTCAGCAATATTTTGTTACAAGTGAAAAATTTTAGTGATGAACCTACCAAAATTATTTAAACAACTATCAACAATCAACACAGCTATAAAGAATGCACGTACGTGCATAAAGCTAGTAAGTATATATATCCAAGGAAGGTTTCTTTTCATAAATGGCTTCCAAGTCTTTCAGTTCAAAAGTACTGCTGTCAAGATGTAAAGATCTGAGTCGAGGGAAATGTTCAGGAATTACTTGCAAAATCTGACTGGATAGGGAACAACACCTCAGACAAAGATATTCCAGCCACTTACAGTTCAAGAGGTGACTGATAGCTCTATCTGTAAGCTTATCGCAACCTTCGAGCTCCAGATGTCTCAAACTGCGGCACCGAGCTATGTGCATCACATCCTCGTCCGTCATTCCTTTGCCTGCCGTATACACCAGACATCTCAGCTGCTCCAGTCTACCCATGTTTTCAAAAGTATCCCTCGTGCCTTCTTGATATTCGTACCTCAAGACCAAAGACTCCATTTTTGAGTAGCAAACACACACGTCTTGTAGTATAGTTAAGTCACACAGCACAGATAATGTAACCGAAAGCTTTCTGAGCATTGGCAGCGGGTCACGAACCATGGCATAAAATAACGAGTCACATTCTTTCATGTTACGAGCGTAGCAGGAAAATGTCAAGCTCTTGAGCGTCTTGACACTGAACAGAGGGCTGTAGTTGATTGACCCACTCTTTGCTGTATGCGATAATGTTAACTCCTTGAGCTTAGTGAACGAGCCCAGGGCATTTATCACATTTTGTGTCACTGGTTGCTCGTCGTTAAACTGCACAAACAGCAGTCTGTCACACATATTTTGGAGTACATAAAGATGATCTTCCTCAGGAAGATCTGGAACTTCACAGTGTAAATATTCCAATGACACGCACCTATCGACAATAGGTTTCAACAAATCGTCACTGTAATACCTACCTCTCACAGTTAGTTTCTTGAGCTTATTGCACCAGCCGAGTCTATCCATTATTGCTGCTGCACTATCAGGCTCAACTTTGACCTCGACAGATTCCAAGTTTGGAAATGTTACCAAGATAGCATTAAGGTGATAGAGCGTAAAAGAATGCCAACCAAAGTTTACACAAAAGCTTCTAAGATCAGAACAATGCTGAATGACGGCAGCTATCAGACCAATGTGGCTATCTGGATACAAGTCATCGTAGAGAAAAGTGCAGATGTGCCTCAACATCGGACACTTCTCGACAAACTTGATTGCCTCTTCCACGGTCGAGCTGTACTCGTCAGAATACACAAAGTGTTCCCAGAGGGAAGGATGTCGAGACAACTCTCTCCACGTAGTGCACACTCGTGGGATGTTATCCAACAACTCCTCCACTGGTAAGAAACTGAATACCTCGAGCAGCATCTCTGGAGGAAGAGATGAGATGCCAGGCATCTGAACACAAAGTGCAACACACCAAGTCATTCACTACTACCGTATAAGCGACACAATATCAGAGTACACTTGTCAACTACATAAGACGTGTTGTAGAGCACAGGAGACTGTAATATTTCATGAAACATTACTGTATCTTTATCACAACCAGCACTAAACAAAAGATTCATGCATGTGAAACTACACTAACAGAAGCTATCATTTCATTCATAGACACTCGTCTACAAACTTTGCCAGGCTTCTTAAGATTTTGTTCCGATTAAAATTAGCCCAAACACGATTGCAAACAAATAAAAAATCACTACTTAAAAATCTGCATTTGAAAATTTAATTTTAATTTTGAAACTGTTTTATTTCGAAACTTGCATCCACAATTATGTATTATGTTTGGTCTTGTATACCACCATTAAGTTTTAAAGAAAAAATATATTAGTCTACTTAATTGCCTTAAGATGGAACTCTTACAAAAATTGAAGAAATTAAAATTATAATGTGATTTTTTAAAATATCAGATGGGGCCACGTGCCAGTGCACGTCACACTCCATATAAAAGTTAGTATGTTTGAAATGTGAAACACGAGTTACTGAAGCCTTGGATAAGTCCTTGAAGAAAGTGCCCTCTACTCAGGCCACTGAGCAGTCTACAGAGCTTCAGGTACGTAACTGTCAGAAGCTGTTCAAAATGTTTCCATTTTGCCTGCTTACAAACTGCATTTAAGAATCTTTTCATATTGGAATGGTGCTTCCAGTCTTTTTGTTTCCAGTGTTTATTGCTTTAAAGTGAAAACAACTCGAAGAAAAATATTCACAATCATCTACCACGATAGAAAATTCACACCAAAGTATATTTAAAGTTCCATAGTGACATGCAGCATACAAGATGACGAGTGAAAGTTTCGTAGAGGTCGGTAGACAACAGAAAGACTGCTCTATGAGCCCAGTGCCTTGCACACTGAGACAACAATGCATTCAATGCATGTGTATGACATGCAAAACAATTCCAGCCAGACAGCACATTTAAGTGCCCCAGGAGGGGGATGGCGGGGGTTGTTTCTCAGCAGCATCTGAGACGACAACAAAATATACTTTTTGATTGTTAATCATGACACAACAGTCTTGAAAACAGTTCTCTTTATTGTAAACAACCTATAAAATAAATTTTATTTTACAAAAATCTATACAAATCATTTGAATATTTAACTTTGTTTCATTTTTTTTCTTTATGCAATTTATCAAAGTAATAAATTAAATTTTAAACAACTGCATATCTAACTTACTTTGGTTCTTTTTCTATCACTAATATAACATTTTAATAAGAAAATATCCACTTATTTTGGGTAAAAAATTAACGTACTAACACAATATTTAATTAATATAGCCTATTGTAACTTCATATGGTTAAATTACAAAAATTATTTTAAACATTTTTTCAATACAAAAAACAATCAATATAGGGCCTAGAGTAAAAAAGATGGACAGTTAAAATATTAAAATAAAATATAATATGAATGTTTTAAATAAATTATAAATACAACTTTGACGACATAACAAAAATAAATTCTCACTTGCCAACTTTTAAAGCTTTCAATCAGAAACTTTCTAAAATGAGTAAAAAAACATGCATGCTGCATTCAAAATATAGCACTTTGTTGGTTGTGTGTGCATAAAAGCAACATAACAGTAACATACTCTGAACATTGGAGGCAACTTGCTATTCCACACAGGACTTGTGCCTGCACTAGTGGCAGCCTTGAACAAATTACAAGGTTGTAAGAGCTAGAATTTACAAAAATTATATATTACTATTACAAAGTTCTATACGACTAAATTAATTTTCTTATTGTCTTTATCTATTCCTGATCGAATATCCATAATTAATTAGCCAGTCAGGATGTCCAGACCAACAGTAGCGCTTACTGAAACTAGTACTTTATTTTCGTAAATTTTGGCGCTTACAACCTTGTAATTCTCATCCAGCAATATCACACAGATTTCCTTCCTTTGCTCTATGGCGTTCATGTTTGAACCAGAGTCAGTATTCTTGAACTTACTACATGGCTACACTCATAGTGTTGATAGTCCATACGGACGGCAGTATAATCTAACAGTCAAAAGAAAAATTTCTTTGTGCTTTGATGCATATTAAAGTACATATATTACACACCCGAACTAAAACAACACATTTTAACAGAGAGCAGCAAAACTTGAACAGTAGAACATTTTGTTACAGTTCAAAAACTTTGTGAAAGAAATTTCTATTACAAAATAAATAAGTTTACTAGAACTTTTCAGACAATTTAGCAACTTGCATCATATCTGCACAAAGCTGAAGCTAGGAACAATGTATCTTCAACAAAGGCATCATTTGCACAGATCTTCCAAGTCGTTATCTTCGACATCTTTTAAGTTCAACCGGAGAGTCCTTAGTCGTGTCAAACTCTCTGGAAGTACAGTTAGAATCTGTCCAGATAATGAACAACCTCTGAGACTGAGATATTCCAGCCACTTACAGTTGCTCAGATGTTGGATAGTTCTGTCCGTGAGCTTTTCGCAACATTCAAACTCCAGATGTTTCAAACTACGACACTGGGTTATGTGTCTAACATCCTCGTCCGTCATATCTTTGCCGGCTGTATACACCAGAATTCTCAGTTGCTCTAGTTGACCTACCTCTTCAAAGATGTCCTTAGTACCTTCTTCATGTTCGTACCTCAAAACCAACGATTTCAAGCCAGGATAGCAGCGACATATATCTCGTAGAAGAGTTATGTTACACGGCACAGAAAATGTAACTGCCAGATGTTCGAGAAGCGGAAGTGGGAAACGAAACAAAGCACGAAACAAAGAGCTGAATGCATTCAACTTTCGAGGATAACAGAAAACTGTCAGGCTCCTCAGAGTCCTGAGGTTGGTCAGAGGAAAGTAGTCGACAGGCCCGCTTTGAGCTGGATGCGTGAATGTTAAACCTTGCAACTTGGAGAAGGTACCCAGCAGATCCACTACCTTCTGTGTGACTGGTTGTAAAACTGTGAACTGCAGGTACAATAGCCTGTCTTTCATCTTCTCAAGAATACAGAGGTAGTCTCTTTCTGGAATGTATGCAATATCGCAATGCAGATATTCTAAAGAGATGCAACCATCAACAATTGGTTTCAATAAATCGTCACAATAATACCCACCTCTCAATGTTAGTCCTCTCAGCTTACGACACTTGCCAAGTCTGTCCACTAACTCCACTGCGTTTTCAGGCTCTAGTGTAATAGCGAAATATTCTAAATTTGGGAATGCTTTAAAAAGAGAATTTAGGTGAGTGAGCGAAAAAGAACCCCAGCCAAAATTAACAGAAAAGCTGCACACTTCAGAACAGTTTCTGATGGCAGCTCCAACAAGATCATTTTGGACGTCTGGACATTCAAAATCATTGAAGGATGCACAGATGTGCTTCAACATTGGACACTTCTCGATAAACTTGACAGCGTCCGAGACGTATCTGCCGTGGTGCTCGGTGTACACAAAGTGCTCCCAGAGGGATGGGTGTCGAGCCAACTCTCTCCACACGGTGCACACTTGTGGAACTACTTCCAACAGATCATCCACTGGTAAGTAACTGAATATATCCAGCAGGAGCTCTGGAGGAAGTGTCAAAATGCTCCTCATCTGAACACCAAAGTGTAAAGCATCATACGTTTATATTAGTATTTGAATCATTTCCTGATTTCACAATAAATATTAAATGAAAGTGTTACTTTGAAGTATCCAATCCACAGCTTAGATTAATTATAACCAATAAAACAGTCACATGCCTAAACTACCCAGCAGAGAACTATACTGAACAATGATTATGGTGGATACATATATTTAAGTTATATTACAATAGTCATTAATTTTTTTGCTAGGCATTATTCATAGTTTTTTTGATTATTGTGGGTATCATGCAATTTTGGAGACAACAGTTTTTCATTTATATTGGCCTATGAAAGTTCGCTTACAAATTTTACATAACTTTTGAATATGTAAGAAACAATTTAATTTTGTAGAAAACACCAACCAATGAATTAACAAAACTGCTTTCTTCGAATGGTAGGAGATGTACAATTGTACTGAAAGCATTACGAACATAGACTCTGGAAACTGGCTTAGTTACAATATGAGCCTACTACAAGGATGGTAAGAATATGGATAATACGCTATGTAATCATGGATGAAAGTTTCTTGCAGTGCAGTTAAACATTAAAGGTAATGTTACTTTGAATAACTCTTACACATACTACTCCTGATTTTATTTTGAAGTAAGGAGGAATAATTTATTTCCAGATTAAGTGTTTTACAGATTTTTTAGACAAAGGAACAAAAAACCCACAACAAGCGTATAACTAAGTGTCGTGAACAATTATGTGTAAAACCAAATTTTGTCCAACTCTGCTAGACAATAAACAATTCAGGAATATTATCAAAAGCAACAAACAGTGAGAGCGTTAGTCAGTTCAAGAGAGCTGGCGCTGTTTCGGGGTTTTTTCATTCTGTCGTCTGGGAAGGAGGGAGTTCAATATTCAGGGGCTGACTTCTGGGTTTTGGTTTTTTTAATTTCTTCCCCGAGTCAGGGTTCTGAGTTTTTCCTCTCCTGTAGGGAGTGTTAGGCTTGGGTAAAGTTCTTTCCTCTCTCCTCGGTTTTGGGCTTGGCGTTTACCCATTAGAATGGCGAGTGGGTTGTCCAGATGGCGACTGGGTTTCTCTGTCCGCCTTCGGGCGACAGTCTGGTGCGGGGGAAGGGGGTGGAACTAGATAGGGGTACCACCTGGCGAGGTACGAGGGTCAAGCGCCAGGCGGTACTTGGTGTCGGTGACTCGGAGTGGCAGGTTGTGCCTCGTATCTCGAGAAACGAAGAGCCTAGGGAAGATTTTTGACATGAAATGTATATATAAGTACCCTACGTATAGCCTGGATAAATCGCAGTAAGTACGAGTCCGCTTCAGCAGTGAGTACACATGCACTGAAGAGGAAAGCAACTCAAGATTATAGTCACCAGGCTTCTGAACCGGCCTCTCATCTGTTCATAAGGTTGCTGTGTACCTTACGGCACGAGTTCTGGGAACGTCGGGGTGACGTCTCTAAACTAGAGTCCCCTGGGTGTAGAAGTTTGTCCATGATTGGGTGAGTTGCAGCAGAGATAATCATAAGGTATATTGAAGTGTGTCAGCCCTCAAGACTTAAGGAGTGGACTGTCTCTAGAGAAGGAATGAAGGAAAATGTTGATAGGATATTAGTGGTGAATTAAATAAACCTGGTCAGGGCAAGATCTCGTAAAGTGGGCGATGAGTTGAACTGGGCAGGTTGGACAAGACTGTTGTCCTGTGTGGGTCAAAAGTTGTATGAACCGAGTTCAACAGTTTTATGTAGCTCTGGTAAAAGTTTTGGCCATTTAAAGTTTGTGTGAAAGGTTAGGTCCTCAAGTGGGGCCAATATTTTCGCTATTTATTCTTATGCCTGGAATAGAAGTCAGGTTTGATTGTAAGCATTTAATTAGATGAGAAAACAATTGTGTGGGATATGTTTGATGATGAGATCAAACCTGTTACAAAGTACTGTATTAAATTGTATTTCAAAGACTTGATATATGAATGTTAAGGGCGCAGCTACCATAATTTTCATGATCATTATTTTATGTTTTATTTGTAGCAGATATTTTTTTCTTATTTTAGACACAAAATGTGACTAAATTTGGCTGTTATGAAAACTTTTTATCTCTCATAGTTTTCGCGTAATGACTTGTTAAATTCATATTTTGCATGCTTCCCTTTTAACTAGGTACACTAAAACCAACTGCTATACCAAACTCAAAAAAATTACAGTGGATAAAGGCATTGCAGGCTACAATGTAATGCTCATAAAAATAAATAATAAAAATTATTTGTATTAAAAAATGCTGAAAATGAAAATAAAAATTCAATAATTAAAAAAAAAAAAAAAGAAATAATTTTTATTCTTTATTTTTATGAGCATGACATTGTAGCCTGCAATGTCTTTACCCCCTGTGATTTTTTTTAGTTTGTTATACCAGTTGGTTTTAGTGTAGTCCTTAAAACGGAAACATGCAAAATATGACTTTAACAAGTCATTACGCGAAAACTACGAGAGATAAAAATATTTTATAAGAGCCAAATTTAGTCACATGTGTCTAAAATAAAATAAAAAATATCTGGTACAAATAAAAAATTAAAAAATGGCGATGGAAAAAGCGGTGTTCCGCGCCCTTAACAAGATCGTGAGAGGGTGTAATTCATTGCTCGTTCACAAATGTTTTATTACATTAATAATAGGGTGTAGGCCTACCTATAAGAGCCCCTTTCTGGGTAATTGTATGTTTCACTCCTGATATTTGTGAGTGCGTAACAGTTCCATCAAAAGACATCTAGGCCTATATCAACTTTTTTTCACCTCCTACAGACTCGAAGCGAAAAACGTGTGTGTATTCTGTAGGCACTCGTCCCTCAATGTAACAACAACATAAAAAGGATTTTTGTTTCAAATGTTACTAAATACTGCGAAGGGAAAAAATAGATCACACAGAAAATCGTCAATATCAACTAAAATATTTTTGATAAACCTTAGGTGAAGCAGTGCGTCAAATGTGTCCATAGTGAGCCATCACTGGCTTGGGATGTTGTGACGGAGTGGAATTTACTGACAGAGGAGTTGGTAACAGTAAAAGGGGTTTGGAAGTAAGTTACTGTGAAGGGGTAGGATGAATGCACCCCGGAATTCACGTAATCGCAAGTGATATTAGTTATTATTACTGCTCACACGTAGGCTTAATCTTCAACATGATCTTTCTCCTGCTATACAATTCGTAATTTCAAGTGGCAGTAGCGGAAGTTAGTCTACTAATAATAATGATTTTTCACATCACTGTAGGCCTACACATACACAATAATATTGTATACTTAGTGTGTTTTCATTTAGTATCAAATTGATATTTGTTTTTTACAGCACTATTCTATTAAAAAACAAAACAAAAAGTTTGTTGATATCTATGTCATTACGCGTTACCAACAAATGTAGTGTAAATTACGGTGGCGGAACAGTTGCAGAGAAAAGTAAGTAGAAATATTATATGTAGAAGTAGGTGAAAAGAAATAGTGTGCAAGGAAATGTTTTTACTGGCAAGGCAATATAATGAGCTAAGTTGCCGCAGTACGGGAAAGGTAGATTTTTGTGGCTGGATTTTGGTGTGAATTTTGATTCCAAATGATGCTGCAAATTAAATAGGCACCATCCCAGCATGCCTGGCTGGGAATGGGTAGAAACAGAGACAGAAATACTCAGGGCGGACAGTTCTCTGGCAGACACTACCCTCCGCAGCTGCGCAGGTCGGGAGACCCACGCCGTGGACAAAAACAACTTACAAAGCTAACTCCATGTGAATGCTGGAGACTCAGAATATTGACACAGGAGATTTCAAAATTACTGAATTTATTCGTGCTTCGTTTACAGCCAACACACCCAACACACACTAGACACTTGACAACTTGGCCAGGTCTTCCAGTTACGAGCCGCTGTAGTGTGCCCGTAACACAGGTAAAAACTTGAGAGGAAAATAAACAGAGGTTACGATGGCCGTACTTGCTGAGCAGCTTGAGTACGGAGAAAGACTCAAAGCATACACGCATGAGGCAAAACAGCCCGCAAAGTCGCCCGGTGAAATAAAATTGGTAACTTGCTGCGTGGTGGGTAGCTAAAAGCAACCAAACTGAGTTGATTGTTTCCATAAATGTCAAATTTAAACTTTCCCACATGCAGAGTGCAGTGTGGGAAAGAATGACTGGGGAAGACGGAATTTACTAAAATGGTTCCAGGCAAAAATTAAGATGAAAACGTAGACTGTGGCATTACAATCAGTTCAGCAAGACACATGCGCAAACACTACTTACCCCGGTTACACGTGCAGAAAAGACTGACAGAGCGTTGGGTCACTAGGTCCCATGGGCTGGCCATACCAATGCCTGGGATCAACTCAAGTACACTTTTAAAAGAGGGTGGGGGATGGGGGGGGGGGTAAGGCTGACTTATTACAATTTAAAGTGAAAATGACATTACTTTTAAAAACTCATTGGAGGACCTGGCAAAAAAATATTTCTGGGTTTTAACAATTACAACACTTGACATTTAAAATTTAAGTTTAAATTGAAAGTCCTGGAGGCCGGCAAAACTAGGGGGAGGAGGGGAAGGCGCTCCGGGAATAGCCGGCTGTCCCAACATGTCCGTCCAGCGAGTAGCCCTTCTCACAGGCATTTCTTTTCCTAGTCCTATTTAATTTTGTTGTTTCACCACTCATTTCACCTTTAATTTACATAGATTTTGATCTTTTAACACACTGCATTACATTGCTCTACAGTGCACTCCCCAGGTGAGGTGGACGGGTAGATGTGGACGTGTGTTGGGTTTGGGTTAAGATGGGGAGGAGGTACAATGTCAAAGTACAGTATATTGAAGAAGGCTGACAAAAGAAATAGGCCAATAGGTTATGTAAAGGATGTTGAATGTTTTTGTAAGTGGTGTTGATAAACTTAAGAACAACTGAGTATGGCAGCTTTTTAATGACAAATGTTTCTATAGATGTTATAAGTAGTTGTAAGTAAAGAAAACTGTAGTTTTCTAACTTAATTTTTTTAATGTTAAGATAGGTTAGTTTGAGTAGGTTAGGCCTAGTTTAAATTAGTATTAGGTTAAGATTTTTTTCTATTACGTTTTCCATTTGTCGTTAGGTTAGGTTACGGCAAAGCCTGTGCTACATTGGCAGTAAAAAAGCTGTATGGAAATAACCGTAACCACATCGTAGACAGGTTCCTACTTATGGACTTACAGCGGTACTGTGTGTTGTAGCAAGCTGCATGCACCACTCAAAAGTGAGTGTTCAGTTTTTACAGTTACTTCTTAAGGCAGTGCTAGAACTGCCGTAAGAAATAACCGTAAAATTTGAACACACACTTTTGAGTGATGCATGCTACAACATACTGTACTGCTGCCTAGCTGCCATAAGAGCGTAAGAGTGATGGAAAACTGTCAATTTCATATGGTGCGGATACGGTTATTTCTATATGGCTACTTTACGGTCAATGTAGAAAAGGCTTTACGGCCTTAAGTAAAGTTAGGTAACCTAACCTTGCCTAACAAGAAATGGAAAACTAACCTAACTTCCCAAAAACCTTCAAGAAATGTCCTCTTCAAATCCAAAACTCTTTACAAAATAGCTAAAGGATTTTCTTGAAGAACAAGCTTTCTACTCCATGGAAGAATATTTGAATCATAAACATTAGAAAGACCACATATTGACACACACTGCACAAATCTCTTCTTTTTTTTCTTCTGCTTCTATTTCCTGTTTTATGTTCCAGATATCCAAAACAAAGAATTTATAGAGTTGGTGTACAGAAGGAGCTGACGAAGATTCACCATGAATTCATATACCATATTTCATTTCATTTCATTTTTTATTCATCCATAAAGACCATAATTTACATTTTGGTATTGGACATGTCAAATATAGAATATAGTATAATATATAACATACAATTTACGTGTCTAGGATATAAGTACATTTCTAGACCAAAAAAACATAAAATCTATTATCAGAGGAGAGTTTAACACATAGGCTTAGTATTTACACATA